>CAUYPK010142620.1:0-51858 GCA_963574355.1 Loris lydekkerianus
TTTGGAGAATACTTAGAGACCTAAAAATAGACCTGCCTTTTGATCCTATAATTCCTCTTCTAGGTTTATACCCAGAAGACCAAAAGTCACAATATAACAAAGACATCTGTACCAGAATGTTTATTGCAGCCCAATTCATAATTTCTAAGTCATGGAAGAAGCCCAAGTTCCCCTCGATCCACGAATGGACTAACAAATTGTGGTACATGTACACCATGGAATACTATGCAGCCTTAAAGAAAGATGGAGACTTTACCTCTTTCACGTTTACATGGATGGAGCTGGATCATATTCTTCTTAGCAAAGTATCCCAGGAATGGAAGAAAAAGTATCCAATGTACTCAGCCCTACTACGAACCTAAATTACAGCTTTCACATGAAGCCTATAACCCAACTATAGCACAAGATTATAGGGACAGGGCCAAGGAAGGGGAAGGGAGTGGGGAGGTTTTGGTGGAGGGAGCGTAATGGGTGGGGCCACATCTTTGGTGCATGTTAGAATGGGTACAGGTGATTGCACTAATGTACACAGCTATGATTTAACAATAAAAAAAAAATTAAAAGCAAAAAAAAGTTAACAATAAAGCCAAAAATAAATAAATAAAAAAACAAAACAAAACAATATAAATAATATTTATATAGCACCATTGCAAAATAAAAAAAAAATCTATTAAACTTTTTATTGAAACCTGGAATTACATCTGGCATGTGAATAGTTGATGTTTAATGAAAGCATATTGAGTAAATAAATGAAGTGTGCTCACAATTGATGGAAGGTAGAATATGCCTTCAACAGAAAGCAAGTGCAGAAGACAGTGTGATCATAATTGACTAGAGGAATAAGAAAAGTTGTACAAGTTACAGTACTTTTGAGTTTGGTCAGATGATTGATATAAATTAAGACGATCTAAATTAGAATAAGAAAGAGCACTTTAGATCTAAGTAAGTAAGCAGAAGCAGAAAGCATGGAGCTAAACAGATTCACCCTGGCTGGACTGTGGGCTGTATGAAGATTAATATTAGGAGACAGGGCTGCTAAAAATGGGGGGTTCATTGCAGTCTGGACATAATCTATAATCAATATGAAGTTTATTAGTTTTTTTCCCCCTTTTTATGGGAGAGTGATATCAACTTAGAGGAACCCAGTGGTTCTCTCTTTGATGAAATTAAGTATAAAGAATTTGAGAAATATGAAAAAGCAGGAAAGAGTTAAATACACTTTCAAAGTGAGAGGTAAAGAAGCTCACCTTAGGGCTGTGTGTGTGAGACTGAAGAGAATCAGATGAATGAACAGACCTTATGAAGTTAGACATGAACACAAAGCAAAAATTACTGCAGGGTCTGCAGGGACTGCAGACACTGCACTATATATATTTTTTCACTCTCCCTTCTGAAATCGTTTACCTTTGGAGGAGGAAAATCAAACTGATCTAAGAGATATTAAATACCATGTTAAAGTTCTCAAAGGAGCTGAAAATCTCGTTTCCAACCTAGGTCTGCTGTGGTCTCACATTTTCACTGCTGCCTTCATCTCATGCAAATGAGAAATAATGAAAATTCAAAATGCCAAGAGGATTCCAATTAGGGAAATTGTAACAAATTTCATAAAAGGTGGCTTTGAGATAGGGCCTAAGAAGGATTTATGAGGCAAATAATAAAGAAACAAGGTTTTCTGCAAATACAGATAGGTAAGAAAATACCATGTAGGTCTCTTATGAGTTGAGTTTTGTTGTGACAAAACTACTTAAAGTAAGAGAAGGGACTGTCTCAAGGGCATGTTAAGGATAATCTGTAGAGTGCAGCAGTCGTTACGTGTCTTCTTGAAAATGGAGAAAGAACTTGAATACTATAATGAATTGAATGGTAAGACTGAATTTGGGCAGAACCGTGTTTATATCTGGTACTAACACTTATTAAGTAAGATACCATATGTAGAACAGTGATAAAAATTGATGTTGGTGCTAGTATTAGATGAGGCAAAGCATAAATTAAATTGGTTAGCTCAGTGTTTGGCAGAGAGTAAGTGCTCAATGGTTTTTAATTACTATTAACATATAATGATAGCAAAAGAACAAAAAGTATGTCAGAGTATTACAATCTTGAAGGAACATATATGGTAAACTCAGACTTGATTTATAAATACAATCTTTAAACTCTATGTTAAAATAAGAAAATTCGAGAGAAAGACTTTAAATGATTATTGTGTATAGGATGAGAAGAAGGTCAAAAATGATCAATTAAACTGGTTAGGCAATATGAATAAATGGTAGAATATTGCCTCCATTTCCAGCAAATTTCTCATATACTTTTTTCATTACTTTACTTTCTCATTACTTTCATTACTTTCTCATTACTCCAGTAAATTTCTCATATACCTCATCTACCTTTCTTAGAAATTGACATTCATTTCCTATTATGTCTTGATTTATTTCTGTTCATGATGTCTAGAATTACTTTAAATTTAGTATAATTTCTGTAAAGTATTTACAATGTAAACTTAGAATAAAAATTGAACTTTATGTTTTTACTTGTATAAATTAAAGCCAGGAAGAATGTTTCCCTAATGAATGTGAAATTTTATTAATGACTTTTCAAATCAGGAGAGTAATTGGATTTATTTCACTTCTGCAAATATTGTGATAGTCCATAAAATGTTTTTGAGTATTTTAAAATAATAAAAGATGGTGAAACAAATCAATTTAATATTATATTCATGGTACAAGTATCAGAAGGACTGTTGCAGGTCAGATTCAGGAAATTAAAAATACAATACATAAATTAATGTAGCGTCTATTTTCACAAAGTCTCTGATGATTATACAGTTAAAGATATTTCTTGAAAATTCACGAAACACAAAATATTAAGTTATCAAAATAATATACACCCCAAATGACTATATTTTGCCAAATGGGTTCTATTTGTTCTTTTTCTATTTTTTAAAAAGTGATTTATGTCCAGGAAAATCTTTTGAATTATATTATACTGTTTCCTCTTATGAAAAATAATTTAAGTAGAGATAAAGGTTTTTTAATGTAAAATATTTTCAAAAAATTAAGATTATATGCAAGAAATGAAGACATGCTTAACCAATGTGTATGTGAATATTTATGATCAACTAAAAAAGTTTCTTATCATCTTTATTTACAAACTAGTAATCTATTTTCAAATTATTTTCCTATGTGTGAGTGTCATCAAGTTTCTTAATAAAAAATTATTCAAAAGTTCAACATTTATTTGATATTAATACAACTTTTAAAGCATAATTAAATAATATATGCTTTAATAAAAATATAAACAGTGTATCCTGTCACTCAAAATTGAAAAATATTTGTGATTTACATTTTTTAGGAAAAATATCTAGATTATTTTAGAGTTTTCTTGGTTTCAGCTATATAAACTATCACTACTTTCCTTGCATACCCAATTCCTAAATCTTTTTTGTTTTAAATTGCTATAGTTAAAACAGGAAAAGTAAAAGTTGTGTTTATGCATCTAAAATTACATAAACATAAAAATAAGCTTCAAAATCATAGCATAAAAAGAGTTACAGGAAATGTTTATACTGTCTTTGTTGAAAATCAGTCATTAATACATTATGAAAATGTAAAAGTATTTTGTTATCCACTCCCCCACTAAAAAAAGAAAACAAGGCTTTGGTAAGAAAAATGATAAAAATAGAGAACAGTAGAAAGACATAATAAAATAGAGAAAGGTTTCTAAACAAATACAGAGGAAACTTCAAGCATGACTAACCCAAGTAAACAGTGTTAAGAGCAAGTTTTATTTTTATTTTCCCTGAAGCTATCATTTGGCATTTGATGTCGCCTGATGTTATTAATACATGCATGTGGTTATATGAGTACTTTTGTGACAGAGACAGTTTAGAGCTAATAGGAATTTTGTCCACGTATTTAATAATTTAGTGGATTTCTCTGTTACAATTCATTTTAAAGGCCCCCTGGCAATCTTTTCATGTACTTCATGTTTGTTTGAATCATATTTTAAAGAACTCTAACATATAACATTTTACCATATAGAAAAAACACTGTAAATACCAAGTAAATGTTAATAAATGAACATACTTAGATAAAATAAAATATAATTTAATTAAAATTAAAAAAGAAATGTGTCTAAATATTCTTGGATTGACTCATGATTACTAATTCTTTTTTATAGATAGGTAGCTCTGGTGAAGTTATATCTACAGATTTGCAACTAAATTAAAATGATTTAATTTTAATTTAGATAATTTAACAAGGTAACAAGTCATTTGGATTCATAAAGAATAATTTTTACAGCCTTGAATCATTTTGGAAACGAGTTTCAGTGACACTACTGTTGAATATCCAAAGATAGCACACACAACTGCCCCACTAATTTTACATTTAAATTAATCTTGCTTTTGTGGTCAAACAATATTGAAAAAATATATATAGAATAATCATCTAGTTCTATTCACAAAAATTTGCTAAAGTGTTTATGAATTAATTAATTAATGGATGCATATGTTCTCAAAAAGGTAAAAATATTTGCTTAAAGTTTCTCTGTTGAGCCACAGTAGTATTCTTTAATTCAAAAGAGAATTATTCTGATGTTATATGCTTCCTATATCTAAAAATTGAACATTTAAATATAAATTACATCAAGAAAAATGTTATGAAATTATCAAGTAAGCTACTATGGTGGAATATATACTGTGTTCTTTACCTTCAACAGAAAAATAGTATACCCTCTTAACAATATGAAGAGTTAGAAACCTCAATGAAAACTAGTTGATGTCTCATATGCTTGGTTCAAAATATTATACTCAATTAGATATATGTATGAAATAGGCCTCGTGACATGCACTTTAAATTCATACAATTGCTTAAGTTCTTACAATGAGTGCTGCCCCCTTCTTGTGGAGTATTAATAACATTGTATCTTAACTTCTGATACATTTTTCTGTGTTCCTTAATTATTATCTGAAAGTGGTTTTATTACTGAGCAAATACAGTCAAATAATCTCTATAACCATATAATTTTATTGCTTAGGATTAAATAATTTTGATTTCCCATTTACAGTAAATCCAAAATTACACATGAAACAGAAATGTAAAAGTACCTGGAAATTTACCATATATGAACACTACAATTCTTAGGTAAGAACAATACGAGGTCCTGTCAATGGACAACACACCATGTTTGAACATTTTAAGGACCTTTGAGTGAAGAAGCAAGAGCTATTTAACTCTGTATAACAAAACCCAAGATTCGGATCTGCAACGTGGAATATTTCTAAATTGTACTTTATTAGTGCTCCATTAATTTCCTCAGTAAAAGTTATTTCAGAATAATTCTACTTGGAGGCTTTATTAAATCCCAGAGCTTGGGATCCACTAATAAAACTTACATAAAACTCTTCCTTTTGTTACTTTTTATTTTTATTTTTTTTTTTAAACAAGGCTCAAATGGAACAGAGCACAGTGAATAGAGTAAGAAGGGGAACAGACAGGAGTTTCTAATTCAAGAAATAATGAAGATGCAAAACTAAATAGCACTTTATGTTTTTCTGTTTTAGCATTTTATACTCAATGTATGGGCTGTATGAACAGGTGAGTATTGCTTAAAATAAAAGGAAGTGTTCTAATCATAAACAAAAAGGGCAGAATGCATTATAGATTAAAACTTGAAGGGCAGTGGGTTTGCTTCTTCAGAAATAAGATGAAGAAAGTTATCCAGTGTTTATGTAGACAAAATTTTGCATCCACATAAGAATTCTGGGCGGTTTGCTAACAATGGCTGGCATGCGTATGGACATGCACATACCCATAACTTTATGAGTATACTTCGTCTAATAAACAATTCATGAATGTCTTCTTTTTCCACCCAGTGCACTAGGCTCTTGGGATGTAAGGATCCCATGTGATAACAGGTTTGTGTTTGTGTGGAGTGGAAGGGGTGGTGTGAAGAAGTAAAGAGAAGTTGGGGAAAGAAGAGGTCAGAATTTCAGACATAATAAATGTTGCAGATATTCACTCTCTGAAACGGAATTTTTGTTACTGGGATATTTGGAATCCTTTTGTTTATTTTTCTTTGTGACAAGATTAGCATATAAGGATAAATGACATCTTAAAAAAAGAAAATCTCACCAAAATGCAACTTTGGTGAGAAAGTCAACAACAACAACAAAATGCTTTGAAACAGTTTAATGGCTGTTTCTCATCCTGAGATCTTACTTTTTTAAAAATTCCATTGAACAAACTGATCTTGGCAATTTCTGATGTACCAGGAGTTCAATGTAACCAGACAATTTTAGTACTAAATCGGATATCCATATACCTGGTCTGTCCATGAATCAAGTCACAAGATTAGAGTTGTCTTGATAGATGGTTGGCCATATATATAATTTTTGCTTTAACAGATTTGATAAAATATGGGGAGAATGATATACTTTCACTTTCACTTTCGCAGAATGTTTATTTTTCCCTTAGAGGAGGTTTAAGGAAACATATATCAAACCCAAACTCTTCTTAATCATTTTCCTGCTGTAATTTATAACAGAAAAGAAGTGCTACAGACCACTCTCCAGACTGCCCGAGTGGTGTCCCAACTTACTATTTCAGCTTTACTTTATCACTTACACTGTGCGGAATTATGACTGACGGGAAACAAAGTAAATCCTTAGTCCCTCCCTACCCCATTCAGCTATAAGCACTTTTAAAACACCTGGCAATTTTACTTGGCTTTTGAGGATTCTAAAGAAATGTGCACCAGCTACTCTTGTCATTTCTAGCCCACCCAAATTGAAGACTAACACAGAGGTCCATTTGTGTGAAATCCCTACCCAATTCAAGGTGCTTTTTTGAAACCAACATCATCTTGGGTTACGGTTCTGAAAAAGGGAGGAGCTATGTGAAAACTCTCTGAACACTAGTCATTCATTTACCCTTTATCAGGTTAAATCCAGAGGAGGAAAAATCTGTGGGAACTGGCATTTTCAGGATTTTATATAAATGCCTGTTGCTTAAGTGTTCCCTATTACTATTATTTGCAGTTATATTCTACTCATTTTATGGCTTATCATGTAACCAGTGCTTAAAATAAATACACATGCATATGCACATATATGCCTACCAAGAACAAACAGAAAGACACTGCATCACCGACCAATCAACCTATAAAGAAAAATGGCAATAATAAATATATTGATTTCCTAGCTGCTCCATTTCTTCAATAAATAGGAACAATTGGAAGATTAATTTTTTAAAGAAATATAACCTCAAGAAATGGCAGAAGTGACTTGAAATTCCAAGCAATAGGATCAAATGGCCGTGGTGGAGGGGTAGTTTCAAGAGTAGCTAAGCCTTTCAAGACATCTCAAATATTAATAGCATCACCTAGGTTACTGCTTACTACTTTCAGAGCTAGTCCTGGAGTAGATATATAAATTATAAATCATCTCCTTGTGCTTATTCTAAAGTGCTCTCTGTGACATGTTTCTGCTAGATTGGATTAAATTTATTTCTACTTGAACTCTAACTGGGAGAGATAGGAAAAGAGATAGGAAAGAAATGATTTGCAGGTGCTACAAAGGACAGGCTATAAATACATCCTTTTCCATCAAATGGCACCTATTTTAAATTGTATCAAAGATATTATTTGAGTCAGCGTGAACTTTAAAGGATGTCTACTTATAACACCAAATAACCCAAATGTTACCTGTTCCCTTGCGATTGAGGCGAAAATACCTTGCTGTTAGCCTCCTTCCAACACTTTGTATTCCTCTCAGGTCAAAAGCTCTAAGAAAGACTCCTGGTAACTCTTGCTCTTGTGCATTCTACTTTCTGGCCTTCCTGGTATCCTGCACTCAGGTTTAGCACATTCCCTTGCCCTGCATCACACTGGCCTCCAAGTGTTTCTCAGTTTCTCACGGCATTATGGAAAATACACCATTCTCAGGAAGGATTATCTAAGAGCTGCTGAGGGAGGTTCCATGGGAAAGCTTCATCACTCATTACTTGATAAATGCCACTTCTTTAGTTTCTCCTCCTCTTTTCCAAGTTGTCTGAACTCCCCTCCAATCTTTATCCACACATTAAAACAACTATAGTATGACACATGGCTGCCAAACCTACTGGGCTTCATTTCTTGTATGCAAATTCTCTTAGCACCTGCTCAGGAAGCTTCAATGTTCACACATAAGAAAACTGATGTTCAAAGTTTGCCCTCTTCACAATGCTACCAAAAATGAAACAATCAATTAGGTAAAGTCCATGCTTTACAAGATTTACTTGCAATGAGGTTTAACACAGCATTGTTTTTGAAAAACAATAAACTTATTTTTTAACCATTTCTAATTTCTTGGCTAATTTCAAAAGGTCAATAACAAATCACTGAATTCCCACGCATTAGTCATATCATTAAAAATTAAGATTACTAAAAAAAATTAAGATTAGTAGAATTATAAAATTATTAAAATGTATCCATTAGCATATAATGATACTTCGATTTAATTTGATAATTGGGTTTTAATAACTTACTTCTTTGGATATTCAGTTATAAGTAGAATAATGAAACATTTTGCATTCCATTTGTATAGCACTTTGTATTTACAGAGGTAATGAATTATTTCAAATTTTATTAAATCAAATATATATAATTAATTCTTATGAGAATTACTTTCTAACAGTCTATCTTTTCATTATATCTATCTGTATAATTGCATCAAAAGTCTTTCCATAATAAATTTACATTTCTTATGCCTTGCAAAATATAATCCTTTTTACTGCATGATCTCTTCAACTTTAGTACTATAATTCATAATTTATTAATGTCTTGCTAAAGTTTGAAGTTTAGAAAATTTCTTTCATTAATTACAAGTCTAGAAATGAGTATCTAGTATAATGCACATCGCCAGTTAACTGAAATGTGGCATGAATTACTAATATGAAAAATACCTCAGTTAAAAAATATTAAATGGAGCTGGGTTTATGTAAATTAATAATTCATAACATATTAAAAACAATTATTCTTACTTGAAACAGAAGGCAAAAATGTAAGAGTGATTTAACTCAACATATTGTCAATAAGCATCAGAAAATTATCTCTGTTTTATTAACTAAATTTCAGGTTACTTAAATTTTCCAACAACGATAGGGGTTTGGGGAAATTAAACAACTCTCACTCTGGTATATTGAAAATATGTATTACAGGGATTTATTACCCTTTTAAAAATAAACTTTTAGTCAGCATTTAGTCAGTCTTTTTCAAAAGCTCAGCAAACAATGGAGCTATTCGGCAGACAGAGTACCGCATAGCCCCTTTCACCTTTTAGGAAATTTCATTTGGTTAAACTTCTTCAACAAAAAAGGCTGGGAGTGAGCTTGCTCCAGTAAAGTGGCAGAATCTTGTTGCCAGTTCAAGAAACTTTTTTTTTTTTTTTCAGTTTTTGGCCGGGTCTGGGTTTGAACCCCCCACCTCTGGCTTGTGCTCTACTCCTTTGAGACACAGGTACCGCCCCAGTTTAAGGAATATTTTGATGTAGATGGAATGTAATACAGCATTGGTATATCTGCTCATTCCCAGCCTGGACTCTCATTTCTATAGAGAAGCAAGCTGTAAATAAAGCAGTAATAGGAATATTTTCTCTAATAAACACTTAGTCTAAGGATGAAAGAGAAATGGCTGTCTGTGGCTTTGGTTGTACATACATGTGTCCCTCGAGAAATGTGGCTTATTTTAGGTGAGGAGCTGAATGAGTGGATGGTTCCAAGCCCTCATTCTTAGATAACTGGAACATGAAAACCCAAATCTCAAAGTTGCCCAAAACTCAAATCCCTAAGATGATTCAAAAATAAGCTAATTTAGGTTTTAAAAAATGTTTAAAGTGCTGAGAGTTCCAAACGTTCTTAAAAAGTGAATTTCCAAATTTTGTGAAAATGGATTAGTTTGTTAAAGTATAAGTTTATTTTTTCAATAGATTTAAAATGGTATGTTGGTATTTTTATTGCATATATTTAAGGTGTAGGGCAAGATATTTTGTTATGCTTACCTTAATATACAAATAGGGAGTGAACTTACATACTATCATCAAGCAAAATATAAATTCCTCAGTCCTGATTTACCTTACAGAGTAAAGCCTAAAGATTATGACATAAATGCAGAAATAGCAATAACAACAACAAAATAACTGTAGAAAACAAACGAGAAGAAATCAGGCAGGGAAAAACTGACTTTTAGTAAAAACTGAGTCTCAGTGTACATTATGACTAGTCTGGACAACTATTACTGGGGAACTGAACAACCAAACATTGCTTATTCCATTCTTCAGAAAGAAATAAAGTATGTTGGCTAAGGTCACCACAGACAATGGAGAACGGGGTTGCTGGGACCTTCAGGCTTAGATTTGTCTAACAGGAAATATAAATTTGGTTACTGCTGTTTACCAGTTCCACACAATCCTGCGTTCTAGACGCCGTCCTGCTGGATCCTGTCAATGGTTTAGACACTGAGAAGGCCAGTCCATAGGAAACAGAATCCTTCCCTTAACACAACACTACCCGATTTAGGACATAGTGGAGAACTTTCTTTCTTCTACTTCAGTTTCTATGAGAAATATAAATTGTTTACTGATATTTAGACACAAAGAATATAAAATCCTGACCCTTGTCCAGGATCTTTTCAGACACTGGCGGTATAAATTATTTGAAATGAAGATGTAGCAATTTCAGAGAACAGTAGATTCATGAGATGCAGGGGCAGAGGAAGAAAAATAATATTAATTAAACACATAGCATGTGTCAAACCCTCAGCCTGGCTTGGAAAATATCTACTCAGCACAGCAGGCAAAAAGTAATGTCAGATTCTAAAAAAGCACAGTTCTTAAAGATTCAATGTCAACAACACATATTTAAAGATGAACTATTTTTTGTTAGAAACACATCACATGAAATTTGTAGGAGGAAGACCATATCAAAACACTCAGGTGCTCCTCATTATACTAAAAAATACTTTACAAATTTAACGGCGTATTTTTGGAAATGCATGCTAATTTTCCCTCCTACCAACCATTCACTGTAGTAATAGCGAAAATTGTTAAACTGCAATAGGAAATTTGATGCTCATTCATGTGCACTAAAATAGGTTTTTCTATATAGACAAAATTCCTATGATTTAATTTTTTATTCTTGCTAAATTAAATAGATACGAATAAAGTAATGACAAAACACTTATGCATTTCACTACTGACCCTTAAAAGTTATAAAGATGTCCCTTATAAAGTTATAAAGTATTCTCACACATAATTTTCAGTCTTTTTTATAATATACAAAAATAGCTGAAATGAAATTATGTCTTATGTTTGAATATTTTGCTCCAACTCCAGATATTTAATAATCCTTTAGAGCCTAATGAGGTGCCAAGTTCTGACTGTATATCAATTACATCTGTGCACATAGAATTACACTTAACACTTACTGCATGAAGCCAGAGTCCAGGTTCTCATCTCTAGTAGCTATTTTTACATAATGATATAATTTACATGTTATGGGGGAAAATAATCCCAAAATAGACACAGTTAAGCCCATTACTGTCATAGATACTAGAAATTTGCCCCAAGGAATTACATGATGAATAGTACATGTTTAAAAAAATAAGCAAATTTGATAATACTATATTAAAAACTATCATAGGGAACAAGTAAATGAGATAAAGAAAAGCAAGTGTTACTTATTTAACTATTGCTAACTAACAATTTATCAACAACTGGAGAATAACAAAGGAATATTTATTAATCATAACATCCACTCCTAACTAAATGAAATTTTATTCCCATTGTATAAATATAAAAAAAGTGTATCCTTTGTATTTATTTATTTATTTTTATTTTCACATATATATGTTTTCATTAGGCTCCCATTTTTTGCCTTCACAAAATTAAAAAAGGCTCAAAATTTAACAACAATAACAATGTGTAAGATGTATATTCTTTAAGGACCATTTCAAGTGGTATCACTTCAGCTCAATGCTGATTTTTTTTAGTTTTGATCTAATATACTTAAAACTCAAAATTATTAATTAGATATAAATATTTTTCAAATATTGTGGAGTTCCCATAACTTACTTTCCATAAATGTATAACAATTGTGACAAAATAATGTGTTTTAATGACTTTATTGTTGAGCACATAATATAATAGGCATTCTAAAATGATGGTCAGTTGCTTGACAAATATATCTGACACTTTGAAAACATACTTGGCTGTGCAAGGAATAATTTATTCTATCTCTGGCTCTGAGTCACAATTCTGATTTATTAATTCCCCTTTTTATTATTGCAAAGTTAAATTTTGTATTCTTTCATACTTCTTACAACTCCATTTTTTAGATGATATTAGTTTAAAGTTAACACACAGCAAAGAAACATACACAAGAATCAGACCCAAATAATGGCTCATCTAATGTAATTGGAGCAGTTCCCACACATCGGAGTTCACTTGACAAAAGAACAAATCTTTGTTTCAGATTCATTATTAATATGGCTAAGCAAGTATTTTTAAGTTATTTAAATAAGTTATCAAAAACATAATGCTGAAATCATGATATACCAAAATACTCCCTGTTAGCATTTAAAGCACTTCCCTGAGGCTTGGAGTGATATCCCTAGAAGTTAACATTACTTTTTCACCTCTTAAAAATGCATGGGAAAATAGAAAAACCCCAACATGTTTTTCAAACAAAATGAACAGCTCAAACATTTCATTTCAACTTACAAGTACAATTTTATATTAAAGTTGTAAGGTATATTTTATATTCTACTTCCTAGTGCAATTTCATATTAATTTCAATATGACTAAAATGGTAAAGAGTGTTGTAAACATTTATTAAATATATTTCTGTGGCTGTGGCTGTTTCACTGTGCTCAGTTCAAATGAACATACTCTCCATTTGAGAAATGATTCTGTCATTTAAGTTATTTATTTTTCCTGGAAATGCCAGCAATTTAAGGAAAACATTTTATATGTTAAACTGATTTGAAAAAAAAACAACTACATCTTTATAAATTCCCTTCTTTGCATAGGCATAAAAAGAAGGATTTAAGGAGAAATTCATCACTAACATTGATAAATAGAGGTCCATCAAGCAGGTGGGACAAAGCTAAATCTCGTATAATTGCATGGGTGTGTTTGATTTATATCTACATTTCTTTATGGTTTCACGTGGCTCTCTATTAAAATTAGAGAGGAAGCTAGTTTTTAAAAAAATTTCATAATATTTCAGGGGTACGAATGTTTTGGTCACATGAATTGCTTTTGTATAGTTTGAGTCAAAGTTAGAAGGGGGCCCCTCACCTGGGTAGCGCGCACTGTGGATGTTAAGGGTCACCTCTCCTCTCCTGCACCCTCAGCTTCCACTTACCTCATGTGAGTGATGATGAGCGTTGTGGTGGGGATGAAAAAATCATCCACTCTGTCAAACTGCTTTCCCACTGGCTGGGTGTGGATTGTGTGATGTGGTACATTCCCACTGGCCAGGGTTATTACCTAAGCAGAACACACCCTGATTAGACCTCAGTAAGGTACTTACCAAAGAGCACAAGCTTTAACTTCATTTAGAGATGAAATGAATCTTTCTTCCCGGCAACTGTCTGCATAAACCCTTTATTGCTCCCCACAAGGATTAAGCAGGTTGCAATTCTGCAATTATTTTTCTTATTTCTAATACAAAAACTTTTATTTCTCTAAAGAAACAAAATAAAGAAAAATGTAAGTCTTGAACACCATCAGCTTGAATATAAAATAGAATCATCGTCTTCCTTATAAAACACCTTCTGATGAGAAAAATAAAAGCAAGCATTCAAGACAAAATCCTTCCTATGTAGCATAGCTGGCAACATATTTTGGCTGAAAACTCCAAAATACATCATCTAAAATAGTTTGGATGAAAAAATACCTTAGGGACATATAAAATCACATTTTAAAGTGTATTATTCCAAACATTTATTAAAATAATTGATTTACTAAAGTGTTAATCAAAGAAGTTTCTTCTTTCATCCTGGATTTTTAAACTTTCGTAACCCATTAAAAAAGACTACATTTGAACTTTCTTACTCTTCTTATCCTTTTATCTACTAAATTCTATCAGTTCATTCCTCACATTTCTTAAATTTCCATGCTTTTTTTGTTCCTGCTGCACAACCATTGTCCTGTGCTGACATTTTAAAGGACTTTCTTTCCTTCCTTCAATTCTCCCCCTTTTAAATACTTTCTATATATATAGACACCAAATTAACTTCTTAAACTTTTGACTGACTTCCGAAGTAAAATACTGAGCCTTCTTCAAGACTGAATCCTTTCCTTTGGTTTTTATGGCAGAAATAAACCACATTTTTATTTTAAGGGCCTGTTTTACTGAAAGGGTGGTTTTCTTCATTCAAATGAATAGTTTCATTGAATTCCCCTGGAAATTGCCATATTAAAATTAATAATCATAATAGTCAGGGTAGGTTGTTATGAAATAGTTTAAAAATGAACTAGAAAATAAACCTTAAAGTCTTAGTGGCATAGAAATTAAAGACTTAGTTTCTCACACTACTTCCCCAGAGGGCTTTGGCAGGTTATCTGCTGTTTTCACAGCATTCCAAGCTGAGAGAATGGACTCGTATTTTTGAGTTTTTTGATTCATAATATGTTTTGTTTGTCAGAACTAATTACATTGTTCCATCTAACCAAAAATGTCCTACTATGTGTCATGAAGTGAGAAACACCAAGGAATTTGATAAAAACCTTTAAAAACACTATGCCACTTTTATTAATAAATAATACAACTGTGAAAGTTGTCCATAGATTTTAGCTGTTCATAATAATGGATACAAGAATTGATTTAAAATCAAGAAGAGTCACAGGGAGGGAATTCTCCAAATTTTCTTCCTTTTAAAGGGTATGATCAAAATTAAGACAAAGTAAGTTTACAAGTATTTAAAATTAATAATACTAGACTAAAGGCAGCATCGATAAGACTGAGAGCTTGCCATGTGCCGATATGTGTTCTAAGTATTTCACAGGGATCACAAAATTTGATATTCAAACAATATTGTAATGTACGTGTTATAATCCCAACCCTACTGACAGAGGCAAAAATACTTTATTACATGTGACCATCTGTTTTGTGGTTTGGCATAATCCTAAATTGTAATAAATACAATGCCACTTCCCCCAGATCTCCTCATATTGGACATTATTTCCTGCTAGTTCTAGATTATTCATGCTGCTGGAGTCAAAGGGTCACTTGGATGGCCAGATTCAGGAGTGAAATGACCAACTGAGAGAACACATGAGCAAATCTACGCTGTGCCTTAACCAAGACATGCAATTCTGCAGCACCCCCGGCTCAGGCTCATTCCTGGCACGATCCAGCCTCTGGGCCTCACAAACTCTCACAAACACACAGCCTCCACCTCCCACTGTCAGCCCACCTCACTGGGGCCCACTTCCTGACCAACAGCAAATTGGGTGGACTTTATTAAAAGTTGTTTCCTGGGGATATTTTCTTTCGGATCATTGTGCATTTGCTAAGACATTCCATACCACTTATAAAACTATCTATTGTAGACTCATTTTAGAACAGCATTACTTAAATTTTATAAGACACAGATGACTTCAAAAAATTAAAAGCAATTGCTATAAACCTTTGAGACTCTATCTGAGGACACTAATTGGAAAATCATTGTCTTAGACACTTTTGGATTTCTTATTAATTATACATGTCTCAGAAAATACATACTTTGCTTTCATAATTGACAAAGATGTGTAGAGTTAATTATAATCAAAATAAAACCATAAAATAGGAGGATAAGTAGAGCTTTCTGATCCTTGATGCTTTGCACTTGCAAGGGTCAGTAGGCACCACAATAAGATACACTACATTACGGCAGAAATGGTACTTCCTACAAACTAGCATCCATCTCTCTTTCCAAGTTAATCTTTCAACATGATGGCACAAGTGTGCTCCAGATAAAGCCAAAAGCTTGCTCCTATTTTTTGCTTTTGCAAATTCAGTTTCTTCAAAGATAGATTTGATCCCTTTTCAAAGGTATCTTAAATCCCATTTCCTCTGTGTCTGTTTCCTAATAATCTTGTTGGTAAACAAATATCCATGAATATTTTGACATTTCTGCAAATCAGGTCTTTCTGAGCAGAGAGCACAGGAAGATTAGGCTAACCAATAATAGCATAGTAAAAATGCCTTAGAGACCAGAGGTGATGTATGCATCTGAGAGATTTTGAGAATTATCTCATTTAAGCCAATTACAGATATTCCAGGAATTTGACCTACTTCTTCTCTTCCAGGAAGATTTTCATACATTCCAGACAATCGTGCCTGACACACCAGCAACTGAAAAATAACTTCTGGACTTATAATTCTGGGGTTTCTCTCTTATAGCACCAGTGTGCTGTCCATGCAGGGTGACTTTAGTCCCTCACCACAAGACCTAATATTAATTACGGATGAAAAATAAACCCTTGTGTCCTCCACAAGCAGAGACCCTATGCTTCCTACAGGTCTGTCTATTAATCTATGACTAACCATATGTATTTACATATACATACATACATATATGCATGCACATAATCATTATGTTAATAACTTCTCATATATACTTTTAAGGGACACTTCTCAATTTCTACAATTTATTTTCTATTGTTAAGGTGGGACACTTATCTTTTCACTTTCAATCATCAAATTTTTATTCAGTTGACCCACTGAGATATCTAAAAGTTTGAAGAGCATCATCTGCTAGAATACACAGAGACATACTGACCTGCAGTGTTGGGGATGTCTTCTTCATGGTCCCCCAGCTTAACACCCATACCTGGTCATGTGATTTGTCATAGTGTAATTTAACTGGGACAGGGTCTGTGCTCACTGCCTGAAATAAATAAGAGTTGAAGGAAAAAGAAAATGTTTTCAGATTACAATAGGACCCTTGTATTAGACTGTTTATTGCAGCTCAATTTACAATCGCCAAAATGTGGAAACAGCCTAAATACCCACCAACCCAGGAATGGATTAACAAACTGTGGTATATGTACACCATAGAATACTATTCAGCTGTTAAAAAAATGGAGATTTACATCCTTCGCATTAACCTGGATGGAAGTGGAAGACATTATTGTTAGTAAAGCATCACAAGAATGGAGAAGCATGAATCCTATGCACTCAATTCTGATATGAGGACAATTAATGACAATGAAGATCAATGGGGGGGGGAAGGAAAAGCAGAGCGAGGGAAGGAGGGAGAGGGGTGGGGCCTTGGTGTGTGCCACACCTTTTGAGGGCAAGACATGATTGCAAGAGGGACTTTACCTAACAAATGCAATCAGTGTAACCTGGCTTATTGTACCCTCTATGAATCCCAAACAATAAAAAAAACAAAAAACAAACAAACAAACAAAAAAACAGGCCAGAAATTATGGAAGATTCTAAGAATTGAGATGTCAGATCAAATGTTTATTTTGCCTTTTATCTAGTTGTTAAAGCCCTTATTTGACCAATTTAGAAATACCATTCTTTATTCAAATACATTTTTGTTCATTACCTACAAATTTTATATAGCCTTATGTTTGTTTATTATATATGCAAATTTTGAGTCAAGGAGATGCTATCTAGAAACTCAAAATATAAAAGATTAATATGTTCATTTTAATCTAGTGTTGAATGCAGATGAGAGCTATGTTTACACTGCAGTCTCCAATTCCCGGCCGTGGACCAGTTCTGGTCTTGTGGCCTATTAGGAAAAGGGCCACACAGCAAGAGGTGAGTGACGGGGGAGGGAGCCACACTTCATCTAGATTATAGCCACTCCCCATTACTCACTGATTCTGAATTATGGTAAGTTGCATAATTATTTCATGATGTGTTACAATTTTATAATAATAGAAATAAAGTACACAATACATTTAATGTGTTCAAATCATTCTGAAGCCATCCTCCCCACCCCCCCTCCATGAAAAAATTATCTTCCATGAAACCATGCCCTGGTGCCAGAAAAGCTGGGGACTGCTGGTTTATGCCATTAGTATTTTTTTAATCTCAATGCTGCTCATGAGATTTTACCAACTACAGTGTTAAAATGCCAACCATCCAAATCATAGTGTGACTCTAATTACCGATTAGCTAAGTCAGTTCCCTTAGTGAGAAAAACAGAAGCATTTTTTTCTCACCATGCTTGCTATAGTATTTATTTTGTACTAATATTTATAATATTTAACGTGTACTTAAAGCCTGGTTCCCAGACAAAAAATTGCTGCCACGAAGTTATTTCATTCACCTTAATTTCAAGCTATTTATATTAAAAGCTGAAACTATTTAAAAGTAATTTCCTGTAGTAGGTACTTATATATATGTTCTAGTTTTATGGCATAAAACAAATTGTATTCAATAAAACAAGCTTTATCCAATATTGAAAGCATTTCTTTCTAAAGCTCTGCTAAATATCCTTAGAGAATTTTCTAAGTGCTAATTCATAATGAAATGTTCCAAGTGTATTAATAGAAGGTAAACTAAAATTGTGGTTGGACATATGGAAATTCATATTTTGAAATAAATATTGGCAATGTAGTCTTACTAATTCACCTCTTTTCTAAAACCATGCCCTTCGTTTTGCCTGTTTAAAATTCTCAATCTTCTTGGATTACTGAAGTAAGTACTGGTTTTCTGAGGAGACATATTTAAACATTTTTTAAATAATGTTTTCACCCTTCTCTTCCTAGCTAATATTTTCAGGATCGGGTTTGGGGATCAAATGGGCAGCAGTGTCCTCAGGGAAGGCCGCCCACTTGAAGGACGCCAGCAATTTAAGGTAAAGAATCATCTCATTGCCCTTTGATGGATATTAATTTTCCCAGCCTCTTCAGAGGCTAAGATATTAATTTTCCCAGCCTCTTCACATGGCTTGTTCTAGGCTTTATATTGTCAAGATTAATATGATGACTGAATTCTGAGGACGATACTGCATTTCATCAACACAGGTGATTAAAGGAGGAGCCTTCCTTCCCTCACACTCTCCCTTTCTTCCTGTCTCTAATGCTGTCATCTGAGGATGTTAAGCCTCGATTTCTCAAAGGCATTTTGAGGCCATGAAGCTGTCAACTGAAAGAGGAAAAGCCAACACTTAGAGGATGCACTTGGAGAAGAATAAAAGTCAACTGACATGGTGATAATAACCTTCAGTTATTGTTGATACAACCTAGAACAACCATCTCTAGGCTTAACGTTATTTAGGTAATTAAATAGCTTTATTGCTTAAGTAATGGTTAGTGTGGTATTTTGCTAATTGTGTGCCAATACCAGATGTTTCATTTACATTTGTTCATGTCCTAATAAATAATTTCAACGCATGTGTAACTAAAGAGCCATCATTAATCTCCACACTAATGACCAAGAAATCAGATTCCTTTGATTATTCATATTTTCCCCTTTATATGCGAAAGTTGATCTATGTGTGAATACTATGGTCAGCCTATTTTGCATGCAGTTTAAAATAATCTCTAGGTCATTAAAAATGTTAAAGGTAAAATAGCACAATACAAACAACCAAAGCAACAATGACAACGACTTCGTTGTCATTCAATCGTGAGAATACCTAAGTGAGTAAAGGACTGTAAGCAAATGTAAATACCAGGAAGCAATCTGAATGAAATTTTCCAGTTTGTCAGTGTTCACTGGTTGCTTTTCTTTTCCCAGGCATTTCATAAGTATTACGAACCTTTTACGAAAGGCACACTACAATTTGTGGATGATAATAACACCCACATTTAATGGGATAACGAAACTAAGACTCAGTCTTATCAGGGGTTCTCAGACCAGTGATGGGCACAGCTGGGACGTAACAGCCTTGCCCTTCCCACATTGGGAAACACGCTCCCCCTTAGTTGAGTGATAGCTTAACTCCTCAGAATGTCTGGATGTCTTGTCCTCTTAAGTATTTATCTCTCACAAATAAGAAACTATCTTTGGAGTCTTCTTTCTCTATTGGGAGATGAAAAAAAAAAAAAAAAAAAAAAAGAACCAAAAAACTAAGAAGCTCAGATATGTACAGTATCATCTCCAGATCAGTATGAGGCTGGGGGAGAATCATTGAGAGTATGTTTACATCATGTTTATGAGTATATATTCTGAAGCCAGCTTCCAATTTAAGCTCCTTCACGTACATTATAACAATACTTCTCCTATTACTACTCATAATAATACCTTAAGGAAGTTATCAAACTTTTCTGTGGCTTGCTTTCCTCTTCCATAAAATGGAGAATGTACTCTATCTACTTCAAAGGTTGCTGTGAACATGAGGTGAGAGAGTAAACACAAAGGGCTTGCTGAGCAGTAAACACTAGAGAAATACTACTCAGACTCCAGCTAGTCCTATTAAAAACAGTAATTTAACAAGAAGTATTCTCATGATTATTAGTATCGTAATGTTTTAATACTAGATACTAGCATGTGTTTAATGCAATACTCTTACTAAAGGAACAAACTGAGACCTACGACAAAACATAAATAAACACTGTCATTGTCCTTGGAGATTTTATAAGGTGGATGGTGAAAGAAGCACTTAGAATGACGAAATCTGTGTTGCAAAACAAAAATAAGGGCCAAGTTTTATGAACACACAGAGGAAGAAGTGAAGTGCATGATGGGAGATGAGGAAAGGAGGGAATGCTTAACTTGAGCCCTAAATTATGGATATTTTTATGAATGGGAAGACAGACACTTGGTTTGAAAGTTAATTTATGGAAATACTTCCCACACAGTATCAGAAGGCAGTTGATGTTTAATTATCTTCAAATAAATGTCGTTGGAGGAAGAACATAGCAACCAATTTTCAAAATAAATTCACATATTAAAAAAAGTCTGCTCAACAATCTCCAAAAATTTAGAATATTGTTTTCAGCATTTCCAGAGCTTAGTACTAAATTTAGTTATTTTAGCATTTGATTATAAAAATTCACCACAAATGCAAAAGGCACGCAGAATAAAATGGTGAAAAATAATATGGTATGCTTTATTCGGAAAAAAAAATTAATTCTTAGCAAAAATCTCTTTATAAGATTACATATGTAAAATGTCACATTTTACAGAGGGAACATATAAGCTTTTCATCAACCAAATTATACAATAATGATAGAAACATTTCAAATGACCATCTTTAGAATAATCTTTTCACAACCCAATTTCATTCAAAAAGTAGATATGTCTGTACTAATATCATCAGCTTTTGGAAAGGATAAATTAAGTTCTGAATTTTATAAAGTACCTGCTAATATAATCTTAAAATTTACTTGGAAGAATAAATTAGATCATTTCCTTTTTGTAAAACAGAAAGATTTGGGGCAGTTTTTAAAATGCCCAAGAAAAGCTGTGGACTTCTGTGTCATAAAATTGTTTGAATGTTTCTCCATATGTTATGGAAAGAATTGCAAGAATAATTCCATTATCCTGAATTCTCTCTTTCTCCTCAGGAAGTGCATTGGATCCACCCTCTGCTGCTGATCTCTGCAACATTTCTGCCATCAGCAGGAATAGAGTCACTGTGGTCTCTAACTCCATCACATGACGTCTGGCTTTTACCCTTATGTTCCTGAATCACTATCTAGAATCATCAGAGTGCCATTTCTTCTTCTTCTTCTTTTTTTTTTTTTTTTTAAATCCATTAAACAAATGTGACACTAACCAGCTAAAAATCCCATAGGACCTTCTCTTAGGGTAAAAGCCAAATGGCTTTAAAATGATTTCCAGGACTTCCCTGATGTGACCCACCCCTGGCTTCCTTCCCAGACCCCCTCACCTACTACTTTTCTCTTGGTGTCTCTAATACAGCACAGAAGCTCTCCGCCTCATTTGCTGTTGCTTCCACCTGCCAGTCATATTTGTACCTTCTGAAAGGGACGTTGCCTGGAAAGGTCTGACCCTGTGTATCCCCATGTCTGCTTCCTTGACATCTTTGCTCAGAACTCTTCTCAGCAAGGCCAGTTTGACCACCCTTTTTAATAATAAAATCACCTTCATATTGTGAATGTCCTTTTTCCCTGAGCTTTCCCAAGCCGGCCTCGTCTCACTCTATTCTTATTACCTTTACTGGTAACACTTACCACCATATTGAACAATGTGTGTTTTAGCATATTTATTTTGTACTGTGGATCTCCGGCCAATAGGTTCTAGGCTCAACAACAGTGGGGTTCTTCTGTTTGTTTAGGTTGATGATATAACCCACGCATGTAGACTGCTACTTTATAAATAGCAGTGCTCAATTTATAATTATATTAATGAATATAATTCATTATATTCAATATGAGTCTGTTTAACTGTGAAAAAGTAAGTGGCAAAGTTGTTCAGCATGTCAACTAAGTACTGTTATTAAGATCATCATTATTATTTTATTTAGGAAAAACAACGATATTCCTGCACCGGTCTTTGTACACACTCAGCTTTTTTCTGATTATTTTATAAATATAATTTAAAAAAATTTGAATCTTCCTTACAATCTTTTCGTGAAAGTATGACCTGTTATTGTCTTCTTTTGGGAGATAAAGTAAACAAAAAGCTAAGGGTATCAATGTGAACCCTCTCAAGATTGTCCGTTCAGTATATGTTACCTGACCGTGTAACATAGAGATGAATTTAGGCCTTCAATAATGGCATATATATAATTTAAAAAATTATAAAAATTATTAATCATGCTATTATATGATTCTGTGAGATTTTATTTAAATTAAGTCCCATTATATATAAAATTATATATATATTTTAAATTATAACATATAATGTATGTTATACTTCTTTTAAAGATAAAAAGGAACTATAAATAGATTCTATAGGATTGTCTTCCCATAACTAGTTGCCTTTTATCTCTCTTGGATTGTGCATGCTCCACTTTGGAGATTACTGGTGGACGTATTTTTTGTTTGTGTAATCACCATTCATTTAATTCGAGAAAAATTATATAAGTTAAATATAATATATAATTAAGAAAAAGCATTGCTTATGTACTCATCTTTCACCTCAAAATTATAAACATAGAATCCTCATTTATTGTTTAGCATAATTAACATTTGATCACCAATGTTATTTTGCTAAAAAAAAAAAAAAAAAAAAGAAAGAAAGAAAAACTGTTTCCAAACTCTGCCTTGAGGAGTCTATTGAAATGAGACTTCATTGTAGCTGGTTACTCAAAACCTATCAAAATGGAACAAAGAAGATCAGTATTTCTTTTGGTTTCTTTTTTCTTTTCTTTTTTGAGACAGAGTCTTATGTGGCATCATCACAGCTCACAGCAGCCTCAAACTCATGGGTTCAAGTGATCCTCCTGCCTCAGCCTCCCCAGTAGCTGGAACTACAGGCACCCACTGATAGAGGACAGGTGACGTGGTGGCGCCCCAGCTAGCTGAGCCAGGCTGAGCTAGAGGACCTGCCGCCTCCGCCTTGGCTGTTTTGGTGCTGGCAGAAGAACCAGCAGGCTGGAGGGTTGGCAAGGGGGGCTCCCACTCCCACCCCCACCAGAGGCTCCTGTAGCCAAAGGAGATGACCAAGTGCTGGGGAGACACCAGCGCCTCCGTGTCTCCTTCCCCTTACTCATGTGACTGAAAACAGAACCCCCATTTCCTATGCCTGGGTCAACTTCATGTAAGTTTCCTAGGCCTCAATTCCCTGAATGGACTGTGTCCATTCATTGATACATTCATTCACCTTGCCCCAGCTGAAGACTGTGTCCATTCATTTCCTGGCCAAGGAACCCCTGCACCTATGTATACGGCTAGATAGAGGAGACAGAGAGAGCTTTTCTTTACGACTTGGGTTTTCTCTCCGGGAGCTTTAGTGTTTTCATATTCTTTTCTATAAATAAATTCCGTCTTCTCACTGATTTGTGGTCCGTGGATTTATTCTTCAAATCACCGAGACCAAGAACCTGAAATTCCGGTCTCACCACTACCACGACTGGCTAGTTTTGGTATTTCTAGTAGAGATGGGGTCTTGCTATTACATGATTCTGTGATATTTGATTTAAATAAAGTCCCTTTACTATAGGTCGTAATTTTCTCTCTTAGACAATAAACACTACTAGATGCTGTGCACACAGTAGCTGTTGCTTATCCTGGTGATATTCAGATTATTAACCACAATCTTTTCTGAAATTTTATTGAATTATTGAACATTTTAAGAAATAACTTTTAAATAACAGTAATGTGTCATTTTACTACATGATAGTAGTGATATATTGGTATATATTCAGATTTTAAAATCCACATTTCCTAATCTTATGCAAATAACTGTTTAGAGAATCTTACACATTTTAACCCATTCCTGTGTTAAAATGTGTTATATAATGGGTGGTGCCTGTGGCTCAAAGGAGTAGGGTGCTGGCCCCACATACCGGAGGTGGTGGGTTCAAACCCAGCCTCAGTCAAAAACTGCAAAAAAAAAAAAAAAAAAAAAAAAAAAAAGTGTGTTATATAATAAAAATTTAAGTTTAAGTTTGTTAAAAATGTGTATCATATAATAAAAATTTAAGTTTGTATTTGTTGTAGCTTTATAAAGATATTGATGAAGTATTTTTTCTTTAATGTTTTAAAAACATTGTTTAAGAATAAAGTTTTCTAATCTTACATTAATCCCTAACCCTTAACTCCTCCCTAATCACATTATATATACACGATGTTAACAAATTCATAGAATTTCCTGAGGGGTGCACCAAATACCAAAATTTAAAAGCCATGATAGCCTGTTCATGGGCCAGTTGTATCCACTTCAAAGATGAAATAGTGATAACAGCAACAAAGAGCACAGAACTCAGGGTTTGGTCTTGACATGAAGGAACAGTGAAGCATGGCTGGTTTATCCGTCTGACAAGGAGGGTACCAGCTGGCTAATTAAGTGAACTTAATTTAAACTAATGATGTGGTTTTCAAGATAATGTGCTAATGGCCTGAGGAGACTGCTGATGATACTTAAGAATACTCCCAAGGTGTTATAATAAGCCCCTCTGTATCCAAGCAGAACCAGATCTCACTTCATGAGAGACAAAATGAGGTCAGTTGTTTACCAGTTAATCTTTTATGCTACAAAATACCACCTGTACACTATTCTTATGAAAGCATTAATGTTAAGAAAAGCCATAACTGAAACTATTTGACATTTAAGCCAATATCTAGTTTATAGATTCCATTAACAAAATGTGACCTTTAAGTTTTGGCTGAAGATAAAAATGATATTGACATCTCCACTGAAAACAAGTTTACCAATGATCCCAAAATGCTAAGAATTAATAATCACGAAGTTCGTTAAATCTTCTTAAGAAGATATTTGTTATTTAATAATAAAAATATAACATGCAGTTTACAATTTAAAAAATATTTTGTTCCAAAATACACATTTAACACCAGTATAGAGAAACACAGGCAAAAGCCAGAAATGTGAGAGATTTAGTTTAAAACACTAGGGACCTACTTTAATAAGATTGAATAAGAAAGTTTCAAAGACCAAATTAAAATAAGGCATGCATTACTAACTTTCTTTTATATTATTATTTTCTTTCATTCTTTCTTTTCTTTTCTTTCTTTTTTTTTTTTTTTTTTTTTTTGGTAGTTTTTGGCTGGGGCTGGGTTTGAACCCACTACCTCCAGAATATGGGCCGGCACCCTATTCCTTTGAGCCACAGGCACCACCCTATTATTATTTTCAACAAGAGTAAGACATTGTGCTTTGGGGCTTCATTATTCTATTTCCATGCCCATATTACAGAATTACCTATAGTGTTTTCTATAATCTTTGACAGAAATTTAACTAAATTTTTGTAATTATTACTCTTAGTTGCCTTTGTATAATATACTTAGATTATGTAAAAAATAAGTAAACAGAAATGCAGCATACTGTATGGAAGTCAAACATTATTTCAACAAAAAGGGCTACATTCTAATCTGGGCTCTCTTGACAAAAGTGGTCAAATCAGGAAAGGGTGTTTCACACTTGACAAAATTAACTTCGTACTTTGCAGTTCATTGTAACTTTTAAGAGCGTGTGATGTCCTTGGATATAAATAAAACCTTAAATCACAAGTAAAGGATCTTTTGATCATTTAGTGTTTTAGAAATAGTCTTTCTGTGGGTAGTTTTCAAACTTAAATAGGATTATAAATTCATAATTCAGGGAGTCCAATAAATATATCTGTAAAATCTGTCATTTTACATGTTTTTAAATTAGGAAACACTTTGAGAGAATTTAAAATTCTAACAGATGAGGTATTTCTAAGTATAAAAATAGAGTCATTAGCATATGAATAATTCACCTTTAACATGTTCTTTTGAGGATTAAAATTCATGGGTTACTAAGGTAATGACAATGCAAAGATTATAGGTCTCATTATCTAGAGAGCTACACAGGCCGGAGTTTCATATGGTTGCAGAAAGGAGAGCTTAGATAAGTTCAAAACTAGCAAAATTGAATTTTTTTTACATAGGTAGATAAGTATTTTAGTGGCATATAATCTAAAATTTGAGGTTGATATTTACCATCAACAAGCCTCAAAAAGGGATTTGCCTATCAGAAAGAATAATGCTACAGTGAAAGAACCCTGTAAGGAAAATTTTATTTCACATGTTAAGGTGATGTCTCCCTGTTTGTAGACTAGGGTGTTGCAGAATGGCTCAATAGCTATCACTTTTATTTCACTCTCCTATTTTCTAGAAAGATATTTAATGGCCCTCCTACTTCAGAATCTTGTTTTTTAATTTATAGAAGGGCAGCAATCAACCATAGCTATTGTACACCATAGCTGAGGAAGCAACCTCCACTACACACTGCTGCCTGTCTGATTTTGCTCCAAGGATTATGTTCCGTGTTTTTCCTAGAAAATGAACGTTTGATATGCAGCTTGTGGTTCCTCCTATTCTACAATGGAAGGCAGCTACAGAGAGTGAGGCAATAAGGCACAGAAATGGTGGCACGTGGCAGAATGTACTGAGAGAAGGTTAAGATTTGTCTTTGGTAGTAGGATGTCTGAGGATAAACAGTGACTCTGGGGAAAAAAAAATCTAAATTATTGCTTTCAATACACTGGTTTTTTAGGTTGCTGTCAGCAAGCCATTCCCTCCGGGTATTTGGGAAATCCTGTTCTTGCTACAGTAGGGAGAGAGAATGAGGGGAAGTCAATCACACGATCAGTGCAGATCACACATTTTTAGATTACTAAATCTCCTCTAACTGCCTGCTAAAAAGTTGCTTTTAATGTTTGGGCAGAAATTTTACACCCCACCCCAACACCAAATCTCCTGCATGGCTCTCTTCTTGTTTACTGGTTAGTGATCTGTTTAGATTTCTTTCTCATTTTCTTCTGTGTATATTCTACAGCTATCTTTTTGGTTACCGGGGATTACAATTAATATCCTAAAACTGTAGCACTCTAATTTATGCCTGCTAAACTTCAAGAACATACACAAACTCTGCTGCTTTAACTGGTAGGAGAGGGACAGCCCTTATTCCTTTCAGTTGTTCATGTGACAGAATTATACTTTTGTACATTTTGTGTCTCCAAACATAAACAAATGATTCTTTTAAATGCATTATTTCCTTAAATTATGTAGAAAACAAAAGGTAGAGTTATGAATCAAACTTACAATAATACAAGCTTTTAGATTAATATTTTTAAATGTATGAATTTTTAAAATGTATGAATCTCAAATCAGGAAAGAAACAGATGTGGAGCTACAAATCAAAGTTACAATAATGCTAGCTTTTAAATTAAGAATTTTGAAAAACATGTTTTTTAAAAGTGTATGAGTCTCAAATCAGGTAAAAAAAAAAAGTGGAATTATGACAATTTATTACTATATTATGCTTTTTTTAGCATTTGCCTTTATTGAAATTTTTTTAAAATATGGCTTTAGATTACTATCTAGTTTTATTTTGTTTGTTTGATTCTTTTATTTCACTCCATAGGATTTTCTTCAGCATTTCTGAGCATTTCTTGGACAGTAGCTCTAACAATAACAAAGTCAACTTTTGTTTACCTGGAAATTTCCTAATTTCTCCCTCACATTTGAAAGATGGTTTTGCTGGATACAGGCTTCTTAACTGCCTTTTGTTGTTGTCTTTTAGCATTTTGAACACATCAACCCACTGCTTCTCCCCTCCATAATTTCTGATGAGAAGTCCGTTAGTGTGTCGTTCAGGACACATTGTTATATGTTGAGTCTCTTTTCTTTTCCTGCTTTCCAGTTTCTTTCCTTGTCTTTGGCTGTTGAAAGTTTTATTATAATATATCTTTGCATTCATCCAATTTGGACCTTGTTAATACTCATGGGTATTTATATTCATGTCTTTCATCAAGTCTGGAAAGTTTTCGGCCATTATTTCTTCAAATATTCTCTGTGCCCTTTTTTTCTTCTCCCTCCTGTGACTGCCACGTATATTTATTTTCCACTTGACTGTCTTGCACAAGCCCCTTAGGTTTGGTTCACACTTCTTAAATCATTTTTCTTTCTGTTCCTCAGACTCTGTAAATTCCACTGTCCTATCTTCAAGTCTGCTGATATTTTAAGTTTTTTATTCTTTATCAATATGTCCATATTGTTTATACATCGTTTTCTTGACTTCCTTCACATCTTTAAGTATCTTTAAGACAGTTGCTTTAATATCTCTGCTGATTGATCTTGTTCTCCTGTAAATGCACCATGCCTTCCCATCCCTTTGCGTGCCTTGTGACTTTTTGTTAAAGACTGAACATACCAATTGAACAAGAAGGTAACTCTAGAAATCAGATTCTGCCTCTTCCCTGGATTCACTGTTTTTAAATTATTCTTTTTATTTACTGTTATCACTTTAAAAAAATATTATAGGCTGCCTCTGTAGGAAGAGTCAATCTGAGATGTAAACTTAAGATCTTTTCAGGTCCAATGTGAGTCTTTCCCTGGGCATGCGTGGTAATGTTCTAGTTTTCCCTATGTATGCAGGTGCCCTTGACGTAATACTGGAATTTCGTCTTTAAGGGTTCTTGGTATCGAAGAATGAATCCATGGACCACAGATCAATGGTAAGACAGGATTTATTTACAAACAAGGAAAAAAATACAAAGACATCAAAGCTCCTGGCAGAGAGAACCTAGGTGAGGGAAAGAGCTCTCTGGCTCCCTCTGTCTCTCCCTGGCTCTCTGCTCAGGGGTATATATAGTCTCATGGGTTATTTAGCTGGAACTCAATTGTTACATTTAGGGGGCATGGCTTCTCTAAAGTGACATTCAGCCTTGCCTTTAGTGGCAGGGGGCCAAACTCAGTTGTTACATTTGGCAGCATGGGGTGGGAATTCAGTTAATGAATGGTTATAATCCCTTTCATTCAGGCCTAGGAAACTTACATGAAATTGACCAGCCCTAGAAAAGGTGGGCTTCCCTATTCAGCTGGAAGGGCAAGGGGAAGGAGACACCAAGGCCTGGTGTCTCCCCAGAAGTTGTCCGGCCCCTCCAGCTACTGGAGCCTTCTAGGGCCCCCAGCCTACCCTCCAGCCCACTGTTTCCTCTGATGGCTGCCAATGCACCAACACCACCAGGGCTAAGGTGGCAGGTTCTGGTGCCACCTGTCCTATATCAGAAGGACCTCTAATATGTCATTAATATGTTGTTTCCAGAAGGGGAACAAAAGAAAAATGAAGGCGAGTAGAAAAGGTCACCAGACTCTTAAATCCCTTAGAAATCCCTTTGATACAGGGTGGGTTTGCCCTGCTGTGTCATCAGCATCACCCCCTCCCCCCCAGGGTTGGGTGCTGGTCCAGCAGGATGCTGGAGGCGAGAGCTGAAGAACCCCGTGCTGCAGAGAGGGTGAGCTGCAGAAGGCTGCGGAAATCCTCGGATCCCTAGCTAGTTGCAGGAGACCACCTCACAGCCTGCGTTGCTGCTGGTGCCAGCCCTAGAACCTCAGGAGGACCCCCAATGGCCGCACTTCTCCCCTGCGAGCATTTCAAGTGCCTGGAGGTGATAACACGGTTAGCCCATTCAGGGATAAACAGGAACCCGTTTCCTAGGCCTGGGAAATTTCACAAAAGGAAGGTGCTGACATTTTGCCCCTGGAGGAAGGCACTGTATGCATTCATTTGTTAGGCTATATATTCACCCCTAGACAAAGGACCCAGGCAGAGGGGAGATTTTTTTCAGACTTGGGTTTTTCCCTCTGCCAGAAGCCGTAGTGCTTTTCCTATATCCTTTTCTGTAAAATAAACCTTGTCTTAGCACTGATCTGTGGTCAATGAATTCATTCTTCTAATCCCCCAGACCGAGGACCTACTAAAGATGAAATTCCGGTAACACCCTGAGGATGGGGTGGGGGTGGGGGGGCGGGATTGCAACAATGGGAGAGTGGAACAACAATATCCTATTGTCTCTGTTTATATTTCTGTAATGGTAAACATCAATCAGCAAAGCACAGATTTCCGAAATTTAAAAGACAGGGTCATTTTTGCTCACTCTGGTTTCTGAATACTGTGGAAGCTGCTCCTGGATCTTTTAAAAAGTTCAGCCTTAAACACAGAGTATGTTCTTGTATTCTTGACAGTTAATATTTTAATGGATCATATGTTTACCAATTCCTTGTTCATTATGAGATCAAATTTACCACTCAGTTAATTTTCTTCATTCTGAAGGAAACAATTTCCAGTTTCTGTTCTGTTGTAGTTCACATTGGTAGTAAAATCTATGTTCTTGTGCATCTGATACAAAGTTTGCTCTGGTTTTAGAGTTATTTATCTATTTATTTATTTTTGATTGACACATAATGTTGGAATATATTTTATTTTCACTTAGTCCTTTAAGAATATTTCATTTTCTTTTAGTGTCCATTATCTCTATTGAGAAATTTGCTGATAACTAGCCCAATAATAACATTGGGGCATTTCAAGCCTCAGAAATAGGTCTTAGGACATAGAATCTCTCTCTCTGAGCTTCTCCTGCCCTCCTTTCATTGCCTACGGCCGGACTCTAATCTGATTGTTGGTTCATAAGATCCTCATTCCAGTGAGAGTCCCGTCCCAACCCTGTAGTAACGAATGCTACAGAAAGAGGCCAGAAGAATCTCAAGGGACGGCTTCCTGGGTTTCTTCCATCATTACTATGGCCCAATACCCTTTTTATTCAATCACATTTATACAGGGATATCAATTATGCCCATGTAATGAAGCCCTTATTTAAAAAAATCTGGGTTCAGAGAGTTTCCAGAGATAACAGACCATGTAATGATTCCTGGAGGGTGACACATGCAGGGAGGTATGGAACTTTGTACCCCTCTGTCATACCTTGCCCAGTGAATATCTTAGCCTGTGTTCTTTGCATTCTCCTATACTAAACCCATAAGCTTAATCATTTCCCTGAGTTCTGTGAGCCACTCTAGCAAATAAATTGAACTCAAGGACAATGTCATGGGATTCCCAACTCAAAGCTGGTCAATCAGTAGTTCTGGAGGCCCAAACTTGCTACTGATGTCAGAAGTGGGGGGCAGGCATGTGAGACTGATTCCTCAACCTACGGGATCTGACTGGCCATATCTCCAGGAATATAGTTCTGAAATTGTGTCTGTGGAAGAACTGAGGGGCTGCTTCCTTATAGGGAGAAACTCACACCTATTTTGAGATTACAGAAGTCTTCTGTGTTGATTATTGTTGTGGTGTGAAAGCAGAGAAAAACTGTTATAGAGTTATTTTAAAACATATTCCCATTTAACAAATTGTGCACATCTCACAAAGCTATTGCAGTTTATTTCCTCTGAGTTGAGAGCAATAGATAAAATAATTGAAGGTCCAAAATCTCGGGGCAGATGGCCTTGGGGGGGTGTCCTGCACCCCTCCTTGGTTGCTGTGCAACTTAGTCCAAGTAAAGAGCAAGAGCTGAAATAGTTGGTGGTTCAAATTTGAAATAGGAAGTAAGAGCATAGTGAAAAGATGACCATGGCAATGTTTCTTAGAGATTGTTATCTTTATCATTAACCCCTATTACATTACTTGTTTTACTACTATGTAGTAAATTCTACTAAGGTGCATTTATCTAGAGAAGCCTACCATTGTCTTGGCTTTCACTAATCACCAAATTAAAAAAAATTAATTCTAATTATTTTATGATGCCTAGGAATACCTTAAGCCCTCTGCCTGGGCCTCCCTAGCTCTAAACAGAATAAATGACTATGAGAGTGATTTGTGTCACGTTAATATGATGACGTTAATCTGAAATTTTTTGAAAACAAAAGATATTAAAATTATGAATAACATTTATTGAACCAAAAGATATATTACTGCCTTAATTCATTTGGCTCAAGAGCAGAGAGGAATGTTTTAAAAGAAGATAGTCATTTTCTAGTTATCCCACAAATGAAACATATTGTCAATGACAGTCAAATGCTATGTACAAATCCCCCAGTAAATACTCTTGCATTAACATAAACCTTTTAAAGATCTACTTTCAAAACAGTAATATTTCATACCTGAACGACTTTTTGGGATTGCACATCAACAATAAGGACTCTGTCCAAGGTTGGCTGTGTAACATAAATGAACTTGTCTTTGACATTAACAGCAGATGCCCACACACACCTCTGAACTTCATCTCCCTCAGCTTTGGGACAGACTTCATCCTGTAATGTAGAAAATAATAAATGTGATTTATTTCTAAAAGAATAACATGGCACAACAGTATCATAGGTAAAATTAATGTTTGATGCTTTACTAGTTTCAGCATCAAATGCTAAATATGTGCACATTTACAAATAAACTAGTATAGATAGCAAATTTATGTTCATTAAACATGTATAGAAATCAATAATAAATGAAATCTCTTTAAAATAATTTTTTGCCCTTAATTATTTCTTTTTCTAGTGAAAGGTAGTTCTTTCATTTTTTATTACTTGTTTTTGACCCAGCAACTTCAGAAAGTCCGTTTTTCCCTAAGTTATCCTCATCTCTTGTCTCTTTAACAAATGTCACACTGAAGTATATTCAGAGCTTATCAAATACAGCTGTCCCCATGGTACATCCATGACCTTGTCAAAAGTCACAGAATCCTCTGGAAATGATAGCAGGAATCTTCTAATTTGTGGTGAATCAGAAGCTTAGAGAAACTACAGTAAGGTATTTATTCACAATGATTATTTACATTTTTAATTTAATGTCAAAATCAAATTAAACAAAATCTCTCCATCTTCCCAAGGCTTTTTATCCTGTTTTTTTTTTTTGTTTGTTTGTTTGTTTGTTTGTTTGTTTTACTTTAGAGTTGCCTCTGGTTTAGTTTTCATATTGTTTTATATAGTTTTTGTTAGATGGTTATAAATGAGGCCAAAATAATATCCTCTATTTCTTCCTTCCCTTCATCTTGTCAATACCATAAACGATTGTTGAATGGATATTTAAGCCTCTGTGATTCAGGCTGACAGATGCATCATAAGTAACAAAGCATAATTTAGTTCATGATTTAAGATTTTATGTTTTTCTTGTATTCAATAGTATATTACTTACTGTTAGAAACCAAAAAGAGATTTGTTAAATTGTACATAAAATGTATGTGTAATGATAAGCACACGATATAATGATAAACAATTATTCAAGCGTTTCATTTGACATATTATTTTGATAAATGATTATTAAAGCGTTTTATTTGACATATTTTTGGGAATTATCATTAATAATTAATGTCTGATTTCATTGATCTGTGTACTGCAGTTATTATCCTCTAAGCTAAATTAGAACAATACATAATTTCTTCTCTACTTCATATAACAACAGTTTCTCGTCAGAGCTCTCTTTCAGCACATGTACTTAATACGTGAAACAAAAATCAACACTGCTTTTATCATACTATTTATTTTTACATAAAAGTAATAACTGACAGCAGATATGTCACGTTCTGCATTTAGTAACTCTACTGAGCACGCTCCTCTGGCAGCACAATGAATATAAGTGGGTTTTCTGTTTACATAAAGTTTGGAAAATAATGTCACTATCAGAGCACTTTGCAATGAGATATTCAGTGTGTTGTTTGCTGTTTGTGTTCTCCAAACTTCAGATCTAATTCGGGAAGGCTCTAGAGTGTGCACTAGTTTTTAAGATCCAATCACTATCAGGAGATTTAGGAAGAGAACAACAGTGTTACCTTCTAAATAGAAATTCAGGCTTCCAATATGGGAGAAAAAAAAAAAAAAAAACAAATAAAACAAAACTTCCCTCAAAACTAAGCACTCAGTGTATGATAGCTCTGGAGTTATGAAATGAACTTCATTTTGTAGAATGTGCCATAACCACTATAGGTGACTTCCTGTGGCCTCAACCTGAGTAACGTTCATGACAGCCTTGACGAGATAGCACAGACCTGGAGACAGAAGTCCACCCTTAGCTCACAGTACAGTGTGGCACTGTGGTTCCTTCCTCAATCCCTACTGAAACATTGTTTTCTATGCCAATTACCATGATCTAATTAATTCACTTTGAATGTCAAACTCTTCTTCAGAAGCCTACAAATGACCTTGGCAAGAAGCCTATTTTATGAGAAATAAACACTAAATAAAATATGTACTTCAGAGGCTTGAAGAGGTGGGAAAAATGGGACCTCGGGATAGTGAAAGGCTAAGAACACAGGGAAATTGTTCACAAATTCTGGGCTGTTTGTAAAAGCTCCCCACGAATCCTGCCAAGATAATGAGACGTGTGAGTGACCTGACACGTAACTGTCAGCCAAACAATTGCTGAACCAGGAGCAAAATCCACCCCTTTGTTTGCTACAAAACTATTCAACAGTAAAATAAACTGCTCTGCTGGGAATTATTTTCCATTTGTATGCTCTTCCCATAAGAAATCCCTGACTAGACTTCTAATCATTTTTACAAAGCCATTAAAAGTTTCCTAACAGTGACCCTAAGGATTTTTCTTTGTTTTATTCCCCTTATTTCTAATGGTATGTTATGTCCTATTTTACAATAGCCCTCTTATTTTTTTTAGATTCCATACATTAATATTTATTTCTATGAATGGGAATATTGGAAGATTGTTTTTTACATAAATTAAGAATTTAATGGGGATAAAAAAGACAGCAGAAAGTACCAGAGATGAAAAATAAGATTAAGACAACACATGCTGATGAGGAAATTCGTCAGGAATTGCATAAAAGTCTATCATTCAATCACTTTTTATAGAAATGTGTACTACCATCAGAACAAAATAAACTAATAAGATACTAGGACTAATAAAAATGAGAGTCGATAAGAAAAAGAAAATACTAGCTCATAACTTATTCCCTTTCATCATTTCCATATTTCATGACAACAAACTTTATGACAACATTGATTGGAATCATCTGCCTTCTCTTCCAACCATCTATTATAATTCTCCTCAGATATGGAGCAACCTTTCTGGAATGTTACTTTCATTTCCAGTCCTCTCACTCTAAATTGATCATATTCCAAAACTGGCTTTCATGATAGTATCTCTTTCAAAAGAGATAGTTTCAAAGTCACCTGTAAGATCAGAATCCCAACGGATTGTCTTTATTTAGTTCTTGTTGCCAAGCATTTATTGAGCACTTGCAAAGTAAACAATATTGTCCAAAGCTGTGATTGAAAAGAAAAACGTGAATATGACAGAATCCCTGTTCTCAAGTGGCTTACAAATTCTGCAGTATTGGGCTCCTTCACACACTCATTCCTCATGAAATGTTCTTTCATTCTTGTAAGGCAAGGGTCAGCAAATAGGTCAACAAACTGCCTATGTATGATTCAGGAGCTAAGAATGTTTTCTGCATCTTTCAATGGTCAAAAAAATCTGAAAGAATGCAATTTGGTGACATATAAACATTAAATGAAATTCAAATTTTCGTACACAAAGGTGTGTCAAAACACAACTATACCCATTTATTTAAATAGTGTTTTTGGTTGTTTTTATGCTAGGACAGAAAAAGAACATTTGAACTGTAAAGTCAGAGACATTTACCATCTGTACATTTGCAGAAAAAATTGGTGTTGATGCTGTTCTAGTATCCCTCCCTGCCCTACCTATCATTTTAGTCCTGTTAGCTACATTCTTTCGGACGGTGTGGCTGCTTTATCTTATGTTTGTTAATTATTGCTTCAGGAAAAGTTCAGACTTTAGTTTTCTGCTCTATTTACTTTACATTAAATTCCTCTGAAAACTCAACTGTTCTGGTTCCCTAATTGCTATTATGGTCCAGTGACACCCAGAGATTAATCTATGGCTTTGCCATTCACCAAGCTATCTTCCTTCCATCCCCTTTTTTTCCTGAAAGAAAAAAAAAAAAAAATGATTGAAGGAGCCTTTCAGATGGAGATATTATGTAGAACAAGAAAGTGTGATTAGGCAGAGAAATACACCAAAGAAAGGGTAAAAAACTTGCACTCACATACACAGACAGACAGATAAAGAGAGATTGATTATAAGGTCCACATACATTAGGGAATTCTCAAAAAAATGAAGCAATGTCATAAAATAATATACTATTGAACAGTGAAGTAATAAAGAATAAAGTTGGCAATGAAAACCCTTTCTCCACCTATATATAGAACAAAAGTGCAGTTGAGATGTAAAATACCCTGTCTTTTGAGAACAAAAAAGTAAACATATAAACATAATTATGTGAGGAATGATAGGCTTAGGAGGGTGAGTGGATGAAACACGGAAAAATCAGGATAAGGAAGCACAGGGAGTCAGGGTTCTTCCAGATTAAAAGAAAAGCTGTTCTCTGAATCTCTGCGTAATCTGGATGACTAACGCAGTGTGTAATATAAACAGGTGTGAATGGAACCAAATGGGCATTAGTACTATGAAGAAAACAGAAATTTATATGCAAAAAAGAAAATGACCTAAAATCTATACACCCAACTTAAGCACTGAATTACTGCCCTTTCACTGATTTTTTTTTTGGAAAGAAGATGGAAGGAAGAAAGCCTGGTGAGTAGCACAGATAGATTAATCTTTGCATGTCATCTGACCCTATTAGCAAGTAAGCAATCAGAAGGCCTGAGGTTTCAGAGAAATTTAATGTAAAGGAAATAGAGCAGAAAACTAAAGTCTGAACCTTGGTTTTTCTGAAGCCATAATTAGCACTGAATTAGGCTATAGTGTTAACATGGACCCTCCTGGAGAGGTACAGGACAGAGGTTAAGGAAAGGAGGTAAGAGAGTTTGATGTTTTAACAAACAATTGAATCTGAGCCTTGAAGTCTAAAAACTTGCAGAGACACTGAAGATTTGGTTTCCTCACTGATGTGCGCTGTGCCACCTTTATGCCTCTCTCCCCACCAGGTTCCTAAGACAGCGGAAGGGCCCCCTCCCCACTTGTTAGTAACTGAAAATTGGTTTGACATGTGGTTCCCTTGGTGGCCAGTTTCTCAAGGTCTACTCCCCTGTTTTTTAATGCCACAAACAATGCATAAGATTGTGTCAGAGGAAACAGGAAAGGCAATCAACACAAACCTTTCTGCTTTCTATAGAATTTCCTTCCAATTATTCTTTCCAAGAGCCCCCTCTTTTGTACAAAGTAATTAAGTCATTCATTTAAAAAAATTCTTACTACAAATATGTAGCTATTACCTGCATTGTTCTTCAATTAATATCTTCTCTTTTAGCTAGAATTCTCTCCTTAATATTTTATATAAAATCGATGACTATCCACAGGTAATGGTAAGCACTTCCCATGTTTATTAAGCAAATTCTCTTTAACCTACATTGGCAGCTACATTTCTAACACTTATATAATGCATCTCTAACTGCTGTGTGTTTTACTGATTTTTCTCTTGTCTGAACTTTCACAGAATTGAAACTTTCACAGTATTTTATGTCAAAAAGCTTGGCATTGAATCATACACTATCCTTCCCAATTAATATGTTAGCTTTTTCTATCCTTATAATTCTACATGTTCTAAAAACAATGACCAAATTACAGTAATTGCTCGGTAAACACATGTTCAAATCTAAACTCATTTTAGTAAAAATAAGAATCAAAAAGGGATGTGAATGAAACACTATGCCCTGTCATCAGAGTCGCTGAGAAACGGAATTGTGGAGTAGCACTAATGGAACTGTGAGCTGCCAGCTGTCACTCCCCTGTTACCAAGCTGAGGATAGCTAGAAATTGAAAACAACCATGGAGAACCTTTCATAGCAGTTCGACATTGCCTCAATATCCATGTGTGTGATCAGTGGACCTTTCTAGTTAAAGTGTTGTCAAATTTGCCTGGAGGATTTCATGTAGTGAAAACTACCTACTGTTTTTAAAAAAGAAAAATAAATTGTGCAACAATCAAAGTAATCCTTTCCCACAGAGAGTTTAAGAAGCACTGATTTCATGCTCTCTTTTCTTTTCTAGCTTTCTTTCTCTCTCCTCTTTCAATTTTTCTTTCTTTTATGTTTATTTTTAACAAAAGCTTTAACTCTCTCAGTCAAACTGATTAAATACAAAAGGCAAATAATGAAATAATGGAATAAATAGTGTTCACTTTATCAAATATAATAGAACATAAATACTCTTCAATTTGTCACAGATCTAGGAGAATAATACAAGGATTCCTTTGTACCATAGCTGTGTAATTTTTATGCTGTGTCAAAATACATATACTATTATTAAATGTACTAAAATAATAGTGTGTATATGTATGGGTGTGTATTATAAACACAAATACACACATATTTGCATATAAAATTAAGGGTGAGCTATTTGCGAGTATGCTAGATATATTGTTTTTTAAATCTCGTTTTGCAATCTAAAAAAATAAGTCTTACAGGGCGGCGCCTGTGGCTCAAAGGGGTAGGGCGCCAGCCCCATATGCCGGAGGTGGTAGGTTCAAACCCAACCCTGGCCAAAAACTGCAAAGAAAAAAAAAAAAAAGAAAAAGAAAGAAAGAAAGAAAGAAAGAAAGAGGAAAGAAAAAAGAAAAAAAAAAGTCTTATAATAGTGGATCAACAAGTTAATGACAATGAATATTTTCTTCATTTGTTCTTTTTAAAAGGCACTGAGATTAAAGTATTTTCACACTTTTTAATTGAGATCACTTCTTATAACCCAAGCAATACATTTTTTTTTCCTAAAATGAGGTATATGCAATTTATCACATGCTATTTGCTATTTCATTTATAAATATCACAAATAGTCTTTCATATATTAGTCAAAACATAGATAGTCATGGCAATTTAGAGGCTCTGTGTTTGTCTTAACTTATGTTATCATGGAACACTGTCCTATAGAATGATTTTGATTTTGGAATATAAAAGGTGCAAAGGATACATTAAAATTTTGTCTGTCCTTTTAATACATTGCCAATATATTTAGATCATTCCTTGACACAATAAAAATAGAGCTGATGACACTGGGCTGTTATAAACTAATGAGGATGGCTTTCTTCTTATTTAGAGATGGTATTAGGTTAACAGAAGTAGATTCTGAGGTTAACCAGACCTTGATGTAATGTCCGACTGTACATTTATATTAGCCGTGCAAATATTCCTTTTAAGCCTTGATTACCCCATTGCAAAATGAATATAGTAATATCTATCTCTTAGAATTATTGTGAGGATTAAATACAACCACATTTGAAATGGTCAAGTAGTTGATACATGCACCAGTTATTTTCATATAGAAAATTCTCTATGAACTAAATTTTAAGAAAGCTATAATAATTTACTTGTTTTTGATACAATTTTTTTTTTTTTCTAATTTACAAATAGCTTGTAGAGAAGTTGGTTGTGCATGTTTAAGAGCTTTGGAGAGTTACTTTAAATGTGACATGATTGTTCCATACAGAGTAATGTATAGAACATTTTTTCCCCCTTTCTATTTGTCCTTTAGTAGTTTTGTGACTGAGCAAATCTTCTGACTTTTGTCATTTCCTCATTTGGAAATGGCAGAAATTACATTAGAATTTTGTCCATTGTTTATGAGAAAACAAGAGAAAACAAAGTTATTTGAATTATTTCAGCTCTGTTTAAATTTAGAATGTTATACTGGCTTATAAAAATATTGATTCGGGTAAGAACAGCTGGTTAAAAAAATAAAACTGTAGAGTGTTAAATTTGAAACTCCTAGTGAACATAAGAGAAGAACATTATTGCAAGTGTAAGACCAGACAGTCACTGTCCTGATCTTCTGCTTCTTGTTAAAAAGCTGAAATCCTGGCTAGGGTTTGGCCCAGTGGCCAAAATTGGAGGGGCAGGCATTTCATACGTGTTGGGAGAGGCATATGTCAGAACATTGGGGAGAACAATTTAAATACGAAGACCTCAGAGCTAACAGTAGGTCAAAGAACCACTAAATGGAGGCTGGCAAAAAGGCTTTGAATCAAAACTAACATTATAGTACTAAAGGCAATAGCCAACTATGGCATATAAGTAAACATAAATTACATGGAACTTGAAGGTTCATAATGGGTCAACCTGATTAAAACCTAATGTGGAGGATGGGCACAGTGGCTCATGTCTGTAAACCTAGCTCTCCAGGAGAGTGAGGAGAGAAGAGCCATTGAGCTTCAGGAGTTTGAGACCAGGCTGAGCAAGAGTGAGACCCCATCTCTACCAAAAACAGAAAAATTAGCAGGGCAATGTGATAGGTCCCTGCTATTCAGGAGGCTGAGGTAGGAGGATTGCTTGAACCCAAGGTTTTAAGGTTGCTGTCAGCTAAGCTAATGCCATGGCACTCTACCCAGGGCAACAGAGGGAGAATCTAGTGGGGATAGATGGAATTAACAAATTAAGTGTGCTTAATATTTTTCCTTAAAACAATGATGTTATTTATATAGGAGAATTTGTACTCTTTTAAAATTGATTTACAAAGCAATATTATAATACTAAGCTAGTTTTCCAAGAAAAGAAATAAGTTTAAAGAAAGTCATTACCACATAACCTATAGGGTTAACTGACCCCATGCATACACACATACAGGTTGTACTTATGGGAAGCTTTCTTAAAATAATGGAAAGCTCATTATAATCACGGCATCACCATGAATATTATTAAGTACCACAATCAGGGTATTCAATCATGCTTTGATGCCCCAAATACACATCTCCATGTACAATTCTTCTTACAGCTGGATAGTCAGCCTTTTTCTTATTTTGAAAAGTGGGAACTTTTGACAGTTTGTTGATGCAGCTTTTAAATCTTGGACCCAAGAACTAACATTCATGTATGCATACTGACTTATTACTTGAGTGGAAACATCTATCTTGTGGAATGTATTCCTTTGCTGGACTAATTATCAAAGGCATGGTTATTGATTATTTAAAAAACCTATATTTTCTTTAATAATATAAGAAAACAGAGAAGTGAGGTCTGTGAAAAATTTTCCTTTTCAAAAGATATTTTAAATGGAAGTAGTTGTATTTAGTTTACTTTGATGCTTTGTATTTATCATCTTTACAATTATAGTAAAAGAAAACAAACTTTCAAGGAAAAGATTGAGCCATTCAAATAAGATGGAAAAACAGATAAAAGTTCCCAATCCTTTTACATGTTTATTGCTATGTTTAGTGATGGCATATGAGTTCTGGTAACATACATTCTACTCATTTCCCTTTTGGGTAACCTTAGTTGAAGAACGAGACAAGTTTTTTTTTACTGCTTTTATATACAGTAGGACTTCTCTGTGAATATCACGCTTTGCCTCATAACTAGGAAAAGTTGACATAGAATAATAAATTGAGTTGTGCTTATGAGTTCTGGATGATTTATGTTTAGTTCAGTACAGTATGATATCACTTAAAAACTGAACTTTTTTCTGTAACACATCATCTCCCTAAGCAGATGGTGCCATGTCATTTTGACCGAGTTCTTCCATTTTCCCATATTGGCCAGCACAAAAGTGCCTTATGTTGAAGATGTAAGTTTATGTTTAATATATTTTGCAAGACTTTTACTGATTGAAAAAAATTAATCTAAAGTGCAATGGATTTATCTTTAAAAAATCAAAAGTCTGTTTCCAGAGTAATTATATATATTTCTATATTTAAATTTTATTGTAATTCACACATAAATTGGTTCCATACAGAGTAACTCTTTGGGTCAAAGAGTTCTTTAAAACTAATTTTAATATAATTTATATTTTTCTTGGTTAATTATAATTACAAAGAAGCTTACATTTGAGATCTTACAATTATGTGGTGAAAAAGCACTAGCTAATAATTTGCAGTTAGATAGTTTTGTTGTTTTTAACCAATTAACACAAAAAGTGAAAAAAAAATCTATTTTTAAAAGCATCTTTAAAATTTTTAGAGGAAAATTTTTTAAAGGAAAAAAATTTAGAAGTTGTATAAGTGAAATTATTATTTTTCATAGATGAAAACCAGCAGAAAATATTTAATCATTATAATTCAAGAAATATCACTCCTGAGAAGATTATTTAAAGTAATTAAATGTAGTAATTGATTGTATAGGTGGGAAGGTATACAGGGAGGTATGAAGGAAGAAACAAATATATTTATAATATGCTCTTTTAAATTATTTTATTTTTATCATGCAAATATACAACTTTGGGGAAAAAAACACGGATAGGTACTATTTTGTGAATAAAAGTAAATATTAGACCAGAGGACTTAGTGTAATTTTTTTCTTTAAGCATAATAAAGTATCAAGTCACATCTATAATAAGATAGATTTGAGTAATTTTATAAATCTCAAGTAAAACTTTTTTGATGTTTAAAGATATCTATATCAACATTTTTTTCCATCAGGTAAACTCTTCAATTATACCCTTAAACAATTTCTATTGAAAAATCCAAATAATCTTAAGCAGATTTCTTTCTAAGATGTATATGGAATGCATTTTTGAATGTGTATAAGTGGGTCCCTATTACTCACATACAAATGTTGGCAATGGATTGTCTGAAGCAAGTTATTTACATGAATGGTCACAGGTTCTTTTTCTATTTACATGAATGGACGCAGGTTCTTATCCATAATTTCACAAAGAAAACTTAATATTCTTCTTTGGATAAAGTCACCTGACTCAATTAATAATGCTGTATGCATCTCCATTACAGCACTGTGGCACAAATCGTAAACTTTCTCACTGTTGTCCCTCCATTGGGCTCACCTACTGAGGTTTAATGGAGACACAATATGAGAACTGTTAAACAGTGTGACATTTAATAAAACATTAAAGATCTGTTTAAATCCAGGACATCAAAGACCAAGTTCACAGATTTCCTTCCTTTGAAATCTGTAGAGTCATCTAAAGAATATTTAGAGGGAGTTTACGTTGCTCTCTTTAGGAAGCTCTTTGCAGGATATCATTGTAACCACTAAGAAGCAAAAGCTGAAATTTTTATCATTCTATCACTCATTGTAAGGTAAGCCACGTTTTAATAGAGACCCACTGAGAAATGAGTGGGGAAACATTTCTATTACTTTTCTGAAATACACAATGGGGTTGGATTCAAAAGGTCGCTGGCTGGTTACATGATGAATTCAAACTTCTGTATCATGTAAAGGGGATGGGGTTTAATAACTATTTTTATGGACCATATTTGGAGAAGTTATAATTAGATAAGAGACAGAGTGAAATGCTGAAAAGAGAGAGTGGAGGCAAATCTAAGGGAATTGAACATCCTGGAGTCTGCCTTATTTGATTAAAGGAGACCACCAGCAGAGACAGGAAAGGAAACCCTCGACTTTCACCATTTCTAACCTCAGTTTCAATTTCTCAGTACGCTACAGACAGCCTGCATCTATGTACAAATAGCGTTTTAATAGAATACTAATAGCATTTATTTATAAATATGAAATTCTTTTGGTATGCAGAAACTCTAAATGCAGAAAGCATTTTTTTTTATGTTCTTCTATTGATTATTTTATTGAATATTGATGATGGATTTGCTGGGAGACAATCTAAACCTAAAGATCAACATGAAAACAAACATAAAACATTTTAAAGAATATTGACATCAGATTTCCTGCAAAAAAGTACACAGTGTATTCAGTGATATAGTTCATTATCATTTAAGTTAATGTTAAAACCAGGATTAGAAACGTCATGTTCCACACTATAAGACCTAAGAGCCAGTTGATTTTCTTTAGAGTTCTTTAACTTGTAGCATCCAGTAAAGAATAATACCATAGTACGTGTGAAGGAAAGTAGCTAGGATCTACAACAAATAAAGACAGTCACTGAGTTAGAAGTGTTAAAGATTAAAAGAGTGATAGATAAGGGTACTGAAAAACCATAAGAGTAAAAAAGTCGATAAGGTAATTTTAGAAAAGCTTCTCATTCTTGAGCCTGTATTTTAAACAGTTTTTTAAACTCATTTCAGTTTGAACCTCAAACCTATAAGTCTGGAATAGAATTCTATTTGCTTAAAGTTCATATTCTAGGTGAGAAGATGAAATCATGTATGCAAGTAGGATAAATGTAGCGAGAATCCTACTCAGTAGAGCTACTTGACAGGAAGAAAAAAAAGAAGGAAAGAAACCTGACATGTTGTTGTATAAATTCTCCCAAACTCACTATCAAAAGCTGAAACCTAATGTAATCTGACATTTCACCAAAATTGAATTTTTATTTAGAACAAGCAAATAGCTCCTTCTGAGAGGTCTGATGGGCTAATTTGTATTCTAAATATATCAGTTTTATCTAAACATTACTGATCAAAATTTTGGGAATTGTGCTACTATTTACTCTCTTGAGTATGAATCTAAAAAATATGCTATCCATGTTTAGTTAGATTTAATGAGAAAAAATGATTGCAAAAGATTCATTTGTTCACCTGTGCTCAAGAGAGCTCTCTTCTAAACTCTAATAAACTAGAAACCCAAACTACTGTACAGTGCGTCTGCAAAGGACCTTTTGATCTTATGATCCTGAATTAATAGACCCATGAAGTTATATTTACCTGAACTCATTCAATGATAAATTATTCTATAAAACATGTTTCACGAACACAGTGAAAGAAGAATGTGGTTTTGTGGGAACTGTAAAGCAAGAAGAACCATGGGAGAGAATTAGATGTATGTGTGTGCATTTTTAAACTTCGAGAACACGCCAATGAATCAATAGCCAAGGCTCCCAGCATTGAAATGTTTGTTCAATTCCTAATAAATAAGAATGTTTTTGACCATCTGTCATGTGCAAGGCACTATACTGGGATTCTGGGGACTAGAAACACTAATTAAACCTAGTCTTCGGTTACAAGAAATAAGAAGAGGTGATGGTTGATTTCACATGTCAGCTTGGCTAGCCTGTGGTAAACAGTTGTTTGGTTAAACATAAGTGTGGATGTTGCTGTGAAGGTGCTTGTGGAGGTGATTAACGTTTATAATCAGTGACTTTAAGTAAAACAGATTACCACCCTTACGTGTACGGGCCTCTTCCAGTCAGCTGAAGGCCATTAGAGCAAAGACAGGTTTCCTAAAAAATAAGGTATTTTGTCTTAAGGCTTCACCATGGAAATCCTGCTTGTGTGTCTAGCCTGCCCTACAAGTTTAAGACTGAAGACTACAATATCTCCTTTCTGAGTTTCCAGCCCATCGGTCTGATCTGTGGATTTTGGACTCAAGACGATGGCATCAACTCTTACCCTGAATTTCCTGTTGGCAGCCCAGCTCAATAGACTTTGGACTTGACAGTCCACCTATCATTGTCTGAGCCACTCCCTGAAAATAAATCTTCCTCTAGTTAGATAGAGATAGAGATGGACAGAAACAGAGATAGCACCAGAGGTGACAGAGAGACAGGTGAGACACGTAGTGATGACAGACAGAGAGACCCATAGTGACTGAGATGATGGACACACTATTCAGTCTGTTTCTCTGGAGAAATACTTTCTCCTTGCATAATACTCAACAATATTCTCACGAAATCATTTCATAAATACTGATTTAAATCAAGTGGAATGTAGCAACAAATACCTTGTGAAATTGTCATCTCTCTCTTGTTTAAACAGAAAAGAACTTCATGTAAGAAACAATTATTTCATTTAATATTTACTCTGAAAGAATAGCCTGGTCAGCCTCCTTCTTATTCTATTCCTACACTCCTATGTATACATAAAAGTACCTGTGTAAACATATTCCAATTATTCAAGCTTACCTTACATCAAGGAATGGAAAATAAAAATGCAACGTAAAATAAAAGTTTTTTTACTGTGGCCTTTCTTTCATATGTCGCATATAATAATTAAATGAGAAATATGTCCCTGTTGGTATAAGTGAGTGCCTATATATTCTGTATTTAGAAATCACAAACGGGAATTTGTGCGAGCAATTCCCCTTTCTCTATATTCATTTTGGTGCTTCCTAAAATATGCTGAGCAACTGAAAATGTATATTTTCATTTCAACATCTAATGAAGTGAAAATGTAAAATAAAATGGTCATCATTTGATATTTTTTCTCTTTAAAAAATGTATACATGCTTTTTCTTACTCATTTTCTTTATCCTTCCATAAAAATACAGAAATATTTGTAAACTTTTAAGAATACAAACATTCTACCATTGCATTTATTTCATTTGCAATGATTTACTTCTAGAATAATGCCACATTAATAATTATAGACCTGGTTGTAAGACTACTGTAGGTTTCCAAGGGCTGTGAGTTGTAAAATCTGATAAATCAGTTCTTTTTTTTTTGTTTTGATTTTTGTTTTTTAGAGACAGAGTCTTACTTCATCACCCTTGGTAGAGTGCCATGGCATCACAGCTCACAACAACCTCCAACTCCTGGTCTTAGGTGATTCTCTTGCCTCAGCCTCCTGAGTAGCTGGGACTACAGATACCTGCCACAACGCCTGGCTATTTTTTTGTTGTGGTTTGGCTTGGGTTGGGTTTGAACCCGCCACCCTCGGTATGTGGGGCCGGCACGCTTCTCACGGAGCCACAGGCGCTGCCCAAGCATAACTTAATAACTAGTTATGCTTGCTTTGTTACTGTTGTCATACCCTCGTGAAGAAGGGTTCTTTGACTGAAGAAAATGAGTTAAAGTTGTCACCATTCATGTTTGGTTTTCATGTCTTTTTCAATATTTAATTTCATCTAGAAAATTATATATCATTTACATATAAAAATTCTCTCTATGTATATTTTGTATATTCATTTATTTCCCTCTTAAGATAGAGAAACTTTACACAGTTTTTACTTTAGTTGTTTTAGAAGCATGCCTAATTATTCTTTAAATGATAAATAAAAAGAATATTTTAAATAAGATATTATTTAAAAATTAAATATTCTTTAATATGCTTTAAAGAGTGAGAAGTTCAGGTAAGTGAAGTTCACATCTCTGTTTCCCAGTAATGTCACAAAATTTCCACATCAAATTTGTGCTTGTTCTTTTAGTGTTTGCTTGCAAGTGGTTTAGTTAAGGCATCCAAAGCTATCAAAAAATGTTCTGGAAAATAACTTCTCCAAGTTTTGGGTCACATGGTGTTGAGCCCTTTATTGACACTCTGGAATAGCACACGTGCAGAAAGAACATTCTTTTTCTCCAAATTTGCAAACCAAATTCCTGTGGCGACAGTTCTGTGATGAAGCGTATGGATTTCACAGGTTATCTTACTAGCATTAGCAAATCAAGTTTCAAATTCTATGAAAAATCAAGAGATACGTGGTAGTTGGCTACTGTCCTGTACCAAATCAGAGAGAAACATTCTCCTGTAAAATGATTTTGGTCTGATGTAGGTATCATTTTGCTTCATACCACACTTCCTATCTATGCTTTTAGTCTAGATTTCTCATCTAAAATGTTTTTGTAAAAATATGAATGTGGTATAAAATTAAAGGATTGGCTTTATCAGAAGCAAGAATTTATGTTTTTATTCATGTGTTATTTATTATAACACATTTAAACTGTATAATTATATTCATAATCCTACCTTATTCAAAAAGTCTTATTAATAATGTAAGATTAAATTAGAAAATAAAATCATATGTTAAATTTAAGGTGTCTTTGTACTTATAGTTAAATTATAACAGTGAAAGTGGTAGTAATAGTATTTAAAAATTTAGCCTAAGGCTGAAATTTTTTTTTTTTTTTTTTTTTTATTAGACAGTCTCACTATGTTGCCCTTGGTAGAGTGTGAGCATCACAGCTCACAGCAACCTTAGACTCCGGGCTTAAGCAATTCTCTTGCCTCAGCCTCCCAGGTAGCTGAGACTACAATGCCCAGCTATTTTTTTGTTGCATTTGTCATAGTCAGTTAGTTGGCCTGTGCCAGGTTTGAACCCAGTTCCCTTCTTGTATGTGGCTGGTGCCATAACCACTGTGCTATGGGCAATGAACTGGCTAACACATTTTTAAAAATAAAATTGGTTTCATTTGTTTCATGAACATACTCAACTAAATCAGTTCCTCCACTTAAGAAACAAGACGTTAAATTGCTTTGTCCTATAGAATGTCTAGGAGAAGTTGGCCTATCTTATCTTATTTTTTTTCTTCTTTTCACTCCCTAGCATGGCTATACGGTGTAAATTGTTGTCTCTGTATATGGACACATGACAGCAACATTGGCTACTGGTAGGATAGAGGGAAGAAATGAAAATCAAGGAACTGATATTTTCCCTTATAAATCTAAGTTGTTCGTTTCATTGAGACCTCATGAAAAATTAAGAATAAAGGCAATCAACTTTTCTAAATTATCTAATGTGTACCCCAAATTTACTCCAGATTACTTACTCAATTTTTTGCTTTATTTTGTGAAAGTAACCACTGCCTACACAAATCGGAGGCATTCTAAATTAAGGAACAGGGTAAGTTATTGCATGCTTTGTTGATCCCTGGTATTTTACTTCTATCACCTTATTTTCATTGCAAACAAGTACATGAGAATATATAATACATTATTTTGTCTTTTTCCTCAAATATAAAGTCTGTATAGAGTAACAGCCAATATCATAGGTTTATTTTTCTTTCTAAAATAAGTCTTATATATGTATAGTTTGCATCGTATTTCCAAAATAGAACGGATACATATAATGAAAAAAGAATTTTTTGATACTCGCCTGAAATCCAAGGAGCTTTTCACTGGGCTTAATATGCCTCTGAAATTCACATTCTATAGGTTGTATCACTTTGATTCCATCTTCATAAAAAACATAGAACATGTTCCCAATTCCCAGACCTTAGGAGCAAAAACACATTTAAAAGTTCAAAAAAAATTATCATAAATCGGTACAATCCAAACTCAGTGCCCCTCACAGGGAGCAAGAGATCAGTTTGTGGAGTCGTGTAATGTTAATAAAGCAAACCACATGGGACCTAAGCCACGTTGTGATATTCTGAAGAAATTCTACTTTATCCTCCCGGAGCTGCAATGCAGTGGTTTATTTTAATATATTTTAAAAATCATAAATGGAAAACTTATACTCTATGAGTCATAGTTACGTTGGATAATTTCCTCCTTAAAAATAGGCATTGATTAAGGAATAAATGCTCTTTGAAGAATCAAATGTAACCTAATGTTTTTATTAGTGTTCACTAGGGAAAACTAAATTTTATTCTTTATAAAGGTTTTTATGAATATCTTAAGTGCCCTAGATTTTGAAGAATGTATATTTTCTTAAACTAATTTTTGTCCAGATAATGTTACATAGAGATTTTACGTATTGTTTGTACACTAGTAGGGGCAGGGGTCAATTTTGTATTTTAAACAAAGTAAAGGTCTTAGATCTGTTTCATCATGTAAATCCTACTTGGAATTCTTCTCACACTGCAGACCTGGGTAGGTGATGTCTCAGAGATTAGTCTCCTCTACTTTGTATGGGAGGCTACATGGTGAGGCCTGGAACACCGGGGAGATTAGCCGAGGTCTGAGCCCGAGCAGCTCGCGTACAGCCACGCACACCTGTTCTCTGTGTAGCTTCTGCTTCTGTCCCCTGCCACTGTGACCAGCCCCAGGCCTCTGTCCTCCTTCTCTTCTTATCCTCATCTACATAGCTCCTTTGTCTGATTGTACTGATTTGCATAATCAAATTTATTCATTCTAGTTACATCTTACATAAATCAGTGATAGCACATGCTCTTTGAAAGATAAGCAATCATATAACATGCTTAATAGTTTAGAAGTCAAACCCTTGTTGCTAAAAGTGTTCAAATTCTATAACATCATAAAGAGATAGATAACTTATTTAAATACCAAAGTATTCCTTGAGGTTTTTTTTTTTTTTTTTTTTTTTTTTTAATCAGTTGAGAACTCCTGTAAGGTTGATTTAGTCTAGCAGGGGCTTTGCATCCACTGACAATTACAATAAAAGTTTATTGATTTGTAAAATTATTTGTTCATTAAATTAACTCATATTTAATCTTATAAATGTGTTTCTAGTAAAAAAAAAAAAAGTCCCAATTTTGCTTATTTAGCACTGTATTCATATACTCTTTAGAGGAAAATGTATTTATGTATTCAAACTTAATTAGGACTTTATTGGTGTTTATATATAATGTGTATACATTTTTCTTTTAGTACATACAATTATTTCTAACCATATATATACAGTGTAAAGGACTCCAGCTTGTTTGAAATGTCTTACTATTTCACAAAAGATTCCTAGTAGTTCATATATTAATAGATGTAATATTTATCAGTTAATTTTGCATTTTAATTCCAGAGAGCGCTATGTTAAAATTGGATATTCTTGAAGAGTAGTGGAAGTGAAAAGAACTAACTTCTTTAGGCTTTTCATAAAATAAAATTTAGTTAGCTGTTATTTATAGATATAGTTGTGTATAAATGAATACAAAATCCATGACCAAAGGATACATTTTTTTTAAAAAGGACATTAGCACTTTCATTAATATCACAAAAGCCTCCTGTAAACATTAACATAAAGTTGATCATACAATATATCAGTAACCATCAATTTAATATTATTGTTCCTGAATATCATAGCTGCAACTTAACACAGCTAAGCAGCAATGTGGTGTCTGATCTTCCCCTGTGTCAGGTATATACTATGTTTGATATTTACTATGAATTTCTTAACATTTTTGATTGAACATGACTTCCCTCCTTAAACTCCTCCAAAATACTGCTCCACAATCATGAATTTGAATGTGTTTAAACCTCATAACTCTCAGAGTCTGGGTTGTTTGTAGTGGTTCTTGAAATCGTCTCATCTCTTACCCCTATTAATACTTTCATTATGTCATTTTACCATTTTCTGCAGACAAATGAATCAGTGAGATAGAGTGTGTGATTTATTGCACGGATACAATTTCTGATCTGTATCTTCCTCTAAAAAACCACTTAATTCATCCAAAGCACTCTTTCAAATCTGAGAGCTACTTTCTTGATTTTTACAATATGAATTCCATATCAACATTTTTACAAAGCCAAAATTACTTTCAAGGTTAGAAGTTATAGAAAAAATACAGACACATATCATTATGTAAAATGTAAGTTTTTTTTTTTCTTTTTTACATTTAACTGATTTTAGTAGGCGATATACCTCTCCTCAGTGCTAATGAAATAGTAATGCCCAGAAAATGCTGTCTATAACTGTATTTGAAACAGTAATTATAAAATAAACACCTATGTATTGATTCTTCTGCTTATGAAATAAAACTCTAAACCTTGAAAGCTTTCTGTGAGCTCCACTGCTATTTACTCACAAAAGGTAATATTTTGCTGTTTTTTTTACAAGATATATTTTGTTCCTCAAAAGCTTTATTTAGATTTTAGAAGCAGAATTTATAGTTTGAACATATGACTTAGATGTGCTTCCCTTTAAATTTTCTGCTATAATATTGCACATACATAGATGTATTAAGATTATAAAAGTATCCAATGTACTCAGCCCTACTATGAAGCTAAACTATAGCTTTCACATGAAGGCTATAACCCAACTATAGCACAAGACTATGAGGAAAGGACCAAGGAAGGGGAAGGGAGGGG
>CAUYPK010142621.1:0-16138 GCA_963574355.1 Loris lydekkerianus
AATGTAATTCAACACATAAACAAACTTAAAAATAAGGACCATATGATTCTTTCAATTGTAAATTTACTGTTTGATGGAGCAAGATTAAATTTAAAAATTACCCTGTAGTTTATACTTACATAGATACAAAACACCAAATACACAAGGCTAGTCTGTACAGCATCACTGCTTCAAAACTTTTTGTCAATGCAAACTATGTAATACACACCCATCAGAATACTATGCAGACCACAAGAAAGAATGAGAATGCTTTCTGAATCTCAGTAAAACATATCTAGTATATCTTGGGAAGGAATGGCCATATATATGAGTATATATGTATACATTGTGTTTTGTGTAAGAAAAAGGATAAATAGAAATGCATGAATGTGTATCTTCTTGTCTATTCTCAAATAAATAGTATCCAGATCAATAAATTAATAAAAGTGATTTTCTGTAGGTGGGGGTAGCATAAATAGGAATCAAAATCAGAGTGAGACTTTAGAAAATACCTCCTTATATTGTTTTGAATGTAGTTACCTCCAGAAAAAAAAAAAAAAAAATGTAGAAACACTCTTCCTCTAGTGATCTCTCCTGACATGCTGTTATGAACATTCACTAAAGAATGCAATATACTAATAGTGAATTAGTGGGGAAAAAACTAAGTTTTTTTCAGACAGCAATTTCTGCTGAAGCAATATATAATTAGTATGACCAATTTATTCTTGTCCAATTATTCTGGACTGGGTAGAGTCTGTCACACTGGGTAGAGTGCCCTGTTGTCATCGAAGCCCACAGAAACCTCAAACTTTTGGGCTTGAGTAATCTTTTTTCCTCAGCCTTCCAAATAGCTGGGATACAGTTTCCTGACACTTTTTTTTTTTTTTTCTACTTTTTATTCTATTTTTAGTAGAGAGGAGGTCTCACACTTGCTCAGGCTACTCTTGAACTCCTTAGATCAAGCAATCCACCAGCCTCAGCATCGCAGAGTGCTGGGATTAAAGGCATGAGCCACCACACCTGGTCCTAGTTTTTAAACAGATTTTTAATACTCTTATACCAAAAGGCCACTTTTTATTATTGGTGGGTTTCAGCATTAAAGAGGGAAAAAAAGCACTATAGAAAAACTGGAAACTACAGAAAAATATAACAAAAAGTAATATTCACAAAGAAGTTAGTATAATCACTCACTGCTAACATTTTCATTTTGGAACATCTCTGTAATGTTTCTTTGTTCTTTTTCATTTATTATGTATTGATATGTGGAATCTGATAAGGTTGATGAAGAGTAGTATTTTTTTCTCCCCTTATTAGAATTTTTTTAATATTTGGATCCAAAGAAGTCTGATTTTCATGTCTGCTACAGCATTCAATCTTTTGCCATATGTTTAGTTGAAGTATCTAAATAAAGACAGCTTCACACAGAGACATTAGTTAGAAAAGAAAGGGTTATTTCTAGCCTTTTCAGATAATACATCAGTACTACACCAAAACACTACAAGTATAGTAGTTTCTCGAGGTTAGTTGCTATGTGAATCTAAAAATACATCAATAAACTTTTCACATTCTGTTTCAGTCGCAGAAGTACATTATGCATATATTCCATTTCATCACACAGAAAATTTACACTCACAAATTTTTACATTTACATATAAAACATATTTATATGTATACATATAAAACAGATGTCTTAAATCATGAAAATTGTTCTGTGTATACTTGTATCTTAAATACTATTCTCAAAACGTTTTCAGGGTTGTTAAAATTTAAAACTTGACTGACTACTTAGGCCAATGTAGATAACAGGGAGAAAAACCTAATGATAGTTCAAAAGAATAAAAAGCTTTTCTTAATGTGTTATGTCAGTACTATAAAAATAACTTCAAAAGCCTCATTCCTTATATTTCTGTTTGACTGAAATTCCTGTTACCATACTTGTTTGAGTTAAGTAAGTTTCTATTTCAAGAAAATTCAGTCATCACTTGTAAGATTAAATACTACTTTAGGCTGAAACACAAAAAGCATTTTAAATTATTTACATTTATATTCAGATTTTACTGTATTAGAAATCCAATTGTACTTAAAACATTTGATATGTTTTCCTGAAAATGTTCGTAGAACATTTGCATTGGTTTGGGAAATAATTTTTACAATACTTTAAAATTCTTCAAACACATGGCTTAAAAAAATAATTATTCATAGAATACACAGTGTGGTCAGGAATTTTAAATACAAAGAAATTCTATGCCAGTATTTAATTATTTCATGCTGGATATGAACTGAATGGTATAACTCCCTCCTTTCTATATCCCCTTTTGCTAGAGTTCCTAATCAATGTAAAAAAAAAAAAAAAAAACCCAAAACACAGAAATCACAATAAACAAGGGATAAAGAAAAGGACTGTGTCACTTGCAGCAAATACATATTGCTAGAAAATGCAAGAAAATAAATTAAAAAACTACTAGAATGAATCAGGTATTTGTTAAAAGAGGCTAGCTATGTGATTCTTATTTTTTTTTTAAAAAAAGCATTTCTATATGCTAATAATAACCAATTAGAAAAATCCATGAGGGAAGGGTGGGAAGAAAATCCCAGTGACAATCAAAATACTTAAAACGCCTATAATAAACTGAACAAGAATGTGGAAAACATATTAAAAAATACTTTATTTCAATATATTAAAATACACCAAAATAGAGACTCCCTTGATTTCTAGATGGGGAGAGATGTCACTATTATGAAGCTGTCAATTCTTACTAAAGTAATACCTAAGAGTTCACTAGGATTTGTATGACATCTATGAAAGCAATTCTAAAGTAGATGGGGGCAGGAGAAGCCAAGTAAATTTTGGAAAGGAAAACAGAGATGTGGGAATTCGTCCCACTGAATATCAAACCATATTATAAAGCAAAAGTAACAGAAAGTGTTAGCTTAGAAGAGAAAAACAGCAATAAAAACATTCAAAAATAAACCTAATATATAGTGATTTATTTTAGGATAAAAGTACCCTCAAATTATGCAAAAGAACAAATAATTCAATAATATTTGGGGGGGAATATTGCTTTCTACCTCACATCATCAAATAAAAATAAATTACAGATTACTTAAAATAAAAAAAAACTATAAAACAATTAAGAGTTTTGTAATTTTTTTCTACACTCTACATCAAGAGAAAGAAGGGAATATGGAAAGGTACCTTTTTAGACAAGATACAACTCCCCCCCCCAAAAAAAAATAATGCAAAAAAGGGCAAGTTAAATTTTGATAACAAAAATCTTTTTATATGACATTACAAAGTTAAAAAAAGACGGCTATAGAACAAAAGATTATATCAGACAAAGTGTTCCTAAAAAACTAACAATGGTCAAAAAAAGGACCTGAAAATTTGAAAATGATGTGATAATAGTTACAAAAGTACATATAGGTATTGATTATGAAAAGATGAACCACTTCATCTAGGAATTTACAAAACTTAAATGAGCTACTTGTTCAGTTATCAAACTGGCCAAAACATTAAAAAGTTCTACTAAACAATATTGGAGAGGAAACTAGGTCTTACTCTGCTATTTGTGGGACTATAAATTGATGTAGTTAGTTTGGCTGAGAATATGATACTTATTTAAGTGCAAAAAATGTTCACAGCTATTCTATCTTGGGATATATTTTATAAATACATGTGTAAACTAAAATACATAAAAATATCCTCCTTGCAACAATTGTTGTAACACAAAAAAATTAGTCAAATCATTGGGTAATTTGTGACATATCAGCATGAATAAATACTGCCAAAGGCATTAAGAATGAGGTGATGCCTTTAAAAAAACTAGTTTTTTAAAAAAACTATTTATAGATGCATATGTGAATAGAGATAGAGATATAACAATGTACAGTTGTACATTAGAATATATCCAGTAAGATAGATAAAATGCCCACTGTCACCTATCCCAGAGATTCAGATTTAGTAAATCTGAAACTGTGTTCAAGAATCTTCATTTTTAATAACTAGTGAATTTTGATGGTCACTCTTTGATAAACACTGTTCTACAACAGAATAAAAGAGGATAGCTACATGATTCCTATATTTTGTTTTAAAAAAAAGCATTTCTATATACTAATAATAAACAATTAGAAAAATTCATGAGGAAAGGGTGGGGAGAAAATCCCAGTGACAATTAAAATACTTAAAATGTCTATAATAAACCTAACAAGAATGTGGAAAACATATAACATATTAAGTGGAAAAAGAATTTCTAAAACATTATATATTCCATGATCTCATTTAGGTTTAAAAAAAAAAAAAAAAAACTGTTTGTAGATGTGTATGTTATTAACATATGTGTAAAAGTAAATTAATAAAAAAAAAGTCTGGGGGGATATTTAAATTAATAATAGCAGTGATCTCTTAGGAAGAAAGTAACATCTTTGGGAATGGAGGAACGTAAGAGCACTTTCACAGTCGACTCTAATATACTATAAACTTCGGTAGTATTTGATTTTATTTTTTGTGAGAGGAGTATGTTTATATATTACCTGAATAATGTTAAGAAAGTAAAATAAAAATCTAAAATACATTTTAATGTCACGAGTTTATAAATAAAGATTCACTTTTGTAGAATTACCATCTAATAACATGATAAGCTGGTGGTATTTTTTGAATACCTTTTGCCTTCAGTCAAGACATTCCTTTTTATTTCCCTCATACATATGTGTGCCTTCATCTTCCCTATAGTATGCAAACAGTTCCCATTCATGGAAACTGTCTATTCACAATACCTGGCCTTATTCTCCTAATTTATATTTAAAGAGAAAATTCTCAAGAACAAATTTTGGAACTTTTACCACAAAACCAACAGTTAAGCAGGGTTGACAAATGTAGGTACGAAGGAACTGCTTTTGTGGTTTTTCAAGGGAAACCACTGGGGATAGAACTAGTAGGAGTCCCTTCCGTAGAGCCGAAGTAGCATTTGGGATCGTAAGATATTAATGATTTCCAGGCCTGCTTGGGAGGGCTGATGGCTAGTAACTTCAAGTAGGAATTACTTCATGAATTTAAAGTTGACAAGTTATCTAGTAACATGGAACATTACTAGAACATCATTTACTATTATAACATGCTATCATTGCATGAAATGCATTAAATTAACATACTTACAGATTTCTTGTGAACCAGGAAATAGTTGCTAAACAGATTAAGTTAAAAACTTAAAAATTACTATTAACATATGACATTATAATACATGGATCATGATAAATTATCTTACCAATTGGTAATGATGTTAGCCTAAATTTTATTCCTAAATGCTTTTCAGAATAAAGAATAAAAAATATTTCAAGTCAAATTCTAACTCTACTGAGAAATATTTTATAAATTAGTTTTATAGCTATGAGAAAAACAATCTTGTTTTGAACTGCTTAGTTTTACAGTTGAGGCATGTCACAATGCTACTGAATGGTCTCTTACTCCCCAATTCCAATGTTCGTTGTCCATTGCAGGTGCTTTCTCATCAATTTTCTTTGTAAAAAAAACCCTTCCATTTATTTTCTATATAACACTTCCTTTTCACCTATGTTCATGCTTTTTATTATTCAATTTATTACCAAATTACAACAACTGAGTAATATTATCTCCTGCTTCAAAATTCCTACTTCCAAAATTCAGGAAGTCTTCTCCAACTTCAAAGATACTACAAATTACAGTTGGTACCACTGTCAATTCAATACCACTGTCAATTCAAATCATCTAAGAAAAATCTTCCTTTAGTATTTAAGCAACATCTATAAGTATAGATAGCAATAATACTTTCTTAACTAAACTCCAGAACATATGATCTCAGTCAAATAATTTTTCTAATTGAGAGGCTTTTGTAAATATTCAACTTGAAAATATAAATAATAAGTTACAAAACCAATTGGTTTTACTGACAAGATTAAAATTACATCCAATTAAGGGTGTTCTAGAAAATCACTAACAATGTTCTAAAAAAACTCTTGAAATTAAATTGAGAAATTTCTGGTTAATTACTAGCTTTGTTGAGGGAGGAAGACAGCTATCCTTCTGCTACACTTAATATCTCTAGCTAAGTATTTTGTTGATACTTCATACTACTACTTGTCAAGTTCATTTAAGATGACATATTTCTACCCTCAAGACACCTGTGTAAGATGATAAAGCAGGTGCCATCAACAGTGGGTGTACCTTGCCCAAGCATGGAGCAGGAAGGGGCAGGTAAAGAATAGAAGCTGAGAACATCTCGAAAGAAACATTCTTTTGGAATTTTCTCAGCAAATTAAATCAATTAAATGATGGAGGTATGATTTGCTTTTATTCAGAGTGAAAATACAGGACATATTTTAAATGAAAATATTATAGAATATTCCCATAGATAATGAAGCCTGATACAGGGTTAATGCTCCAATACGTTGAATACATGATAGAGAAAAAGACAAAAATAAACCAAAAATCCCCCAAAACTACAGTTAAGAATAAAAGAATTAAAATATTCTGGTAGTTTTTAAACTTTCCAAAATGCTTCATAAAGCATATTAATTTAGGTAGGAACACAAAATAAAAGCACTGAATCAATACTTGCACATAAATAACTACTGGGAACTGATTCCAAAATAAAACAAAATATAGTAATCAAGAAAAAGAAGCTCTTTACCATAGTCTACCAAAGATATTCAAATTTTCTACTTTTTACTTTACATAAAATGCATACTTTAAATATGGATGTCAATAAAACTGTATTGACAATAAGTCTTCACCCATAAGCTTTTAGTAAAAAAATCTAATACAATGTTGATTTATCTTAGCTATACTGGTCAAAACTAACTTCTCTTACTAGTTTGTAAACAAAATTTGATCCCTTAAATGTTTCAGAGAAATAATTAAAAATGGTAAGAATTATGTATTGTATACACATATTATACACAATGTATTATACATACATGTACATAATACATGTAATGTTTTACATACCAAAGGATATTTAATAACATTATACACATCGAAGAACATTTAATAAATGGCTACATAACATTTTGAGAGAAATAATATAATAGCACTTTTTATCATATTTTGCATTATTTTAAGTATACTCATGAACACATACCTGATTTAGAAGGTCTTTCTGAGGCAAAGGTGGGGATCGTTCTTCATACATAGCAGGTGGTTTATGTGTGGGTGGAAGGTCGATCCTGCATTAAAAAGGTTAAAAACTGTGATTGTTACATTTATCTTCCTGGCCCCCAAAGAAAGAAGAGGAGAGGAAAAATCAAGATTCTCATTAGGTTTTTCAAAAATATTTTTCAGTACAGCCCGGTACAGCCCCCATAGAAAGAAAATTCTGTTTTGAAGATATTTTCCTCATACTATATAGATAGATAGTACTCATACTAGCCTACATATTTAAATCAGTTCTTACATTTCCAGTAATCTATCAAAGATTCAAAATGAAACATTGGTTCTAAATGTTCCAAAGTTTACAACCAGTCTAATTAACTCATAATTAAAGAAGCAATTCAACAGAAGCATTTTTGAAAATTATTATTCAGCAAGTCATCTAGTACATGACCAGTTCAAGTACTGCATGTTTTTCTATTTGAGTATGCCTGTGAACTTTTTGAAAATAATCAAATAAATGTGTTATTACACTTTCTTTCAAAGTGTCATAAAAGTGACTTAAAATACTACCTTACAATGATAATTAAAAAAAAAACTTATACTGTTATTTTGAGAATACTTCCAAAACTGTTTTTCAAAAGCCTTGGAATACTCCCCACGTACACTCAACAAATTAAGATTTTTTTTTTAATTCTTTGAGATAGTCTTTCTCTTTCACCCAGGCTAGAGTGCCACAGCCTCAGTCAAGCTAACAATGACCTCAAACTTCTGGATTCTAGTAATCCTTTTGTCACAGCCTCCTGAGTAGCTGAAACTACAGGAATATGCTGCCATCCCTGGCTAATTTTTCTATTTTTAGTAGAGACAGGGCCTCTCTCTGCTCAGATTGGTCTTAAACTCCTGACTCAAGCAACCTCCTGTCTTGGCCTCCCTAGGATTGTAAGCATGAGCTATTTCACTCAGCCACAAATTAAGATTTTCAATCTACAGACCATTATAAATCTTGACACCTAAAATAAACAAAGGAAGCTTTCGGAGCGCATTTATTTTTGCCAAAATGATGTAACCTATTAAAAACCCTGGTATTTTCACATATTTTAAATATTTAGTCATAACAAAATAGATTTAAATATGCTTTACTGCTGTCTGCATTTTAGAAAATGATTTTATATATGCCTATATTTCCACAGTTTTGAAGATCACAGATAACATTTTCAGTACTTGCAATTAGTAAATCAAGCAAATGCTTATCTATATTAAAGGGTAAGAGAATGAAAGTTATAGATGCTTAAGTAATAAATTATCTGAGGTCTAATAACTTCTCCATAAAGATATAAGTAAATATGTTAAATAAAATTCAAACAATAAATAAAATGATTACATTAATTAGCCTATAGTAAATCATGTTGAAATTACAAAAAAGCCTGAGATAATCTGGTAACTAAGATTACATCATATGCTAGTCACTCTTGAAATATTAAAGCACTCTAGTCTCACAAGCATTACACGAAATGAGGATTTCATCATTTTTTATTTAAAATGTAATTGCTTCTTTTCATCTAATGAAAATTACCATAAATTTCTAGCTCTAACAAGCCATAGGCCTTTTAGATAAGAAAACTGAGGCTCATGGGAGGTAGAGTGTTGTTCATGGTCATATTACCAATTTGATTCCAATAGAGCTGAGAGTGACAACCAAGTGTCTTTAATCCAAAAAAGACTAGAGCTATAATTGTGCCAGATTAGTGAAGCAACAAACACATACAATAAGCATTTATGAAGATAGAAGAAATTCATATATTCTTTGAAACCCAGACTTATGTCTTAATATAAACCACACAAGAAACAATGCCATTAATACAGAACTTCACAATTCTCATCACAATCATTAGTCATTTAATTCTACAGCAAAGTGTCATTTCTGCTTTATAATTCTATTATAAATTCAATGACCAAACTAAAATTATTGCTTATGTTTTTTAAAAAAAAGGTGCATAGTTTATAATTCACCAAACCCAACTATTTTTCTTTAAGGAAAAAGCTTTAAAATTCTGTATATTTAATAACTCTACATAGTTGAACGATATATCTACAAATGAGACAAACATATACAATCTGAAGAATTAATTAATTAAAACTTCTAAGATGGGCGGCTCCTGTGGCTCAGTGAGTAGGGTGCCAGCCCCATATACCAAGAGTGGCGGATTCAAACCCAGCCCTGGCCAAATTGCAACAACAAAAAACTTCTAAGATATTTTTATCTCTTCTAAATACTACTTCATCAAAGGCCTACGTTGCTATTCTGAAGGCAAGACAGCATATCCAAATTTATATCTAGTAGGCCCTTGACACTGTTCATTACCAAGATGTAGTTTGAGACATTCAGATGAAACCAGGGTCAATTGACAAAGGCACTATCATTATCTTCACTTCCATTACTTAAATACTTTAAATGAGTAGCTATAAAGGCTACTCATATGAAGAGTGCTGTATACTAAATATTCTAAGTTAAACATTAGCAAAAAAGTTACCTACACTTTGTCAAGATAGGAAGGTCTCTTTTTTCGAGGTGTCAGCAGTACAGTCACAAAGATAGCAATGATGAAAAGGGCAAGGACAGCTCCAATTACAGCTCCAGCTACGGCTATGGAAGATGTCTGTTTAAATGGAACATCTGTAAAGTAATAAAAATTAGGCTTTTCAAACAATTTCTAAAGAGTTCTTAAAATTGTATATCTTAATTTCTACAACAGGCAAAAACTATTTGATTAAAGTATGCTATTAAACAGCCAGCTTAAAGGACCCCAAATTTGATTCATTAGTTTTAGCAGTATTAGGCTAACATCCTTCATTGTTTATCAGCTAGGTACCTCAGGTTTGTTCTTTTAAAATTATGTAAATACCCCCACACAAACATCAATAAGTGAATCTATTCTCTGGGTAAACAATGTCTAGAGAAGAAAAAAAGATAGAGAAAAAGATGTAACAAATTTATGTTCTTATTATAAAAGATGATAAAACACCAATATTCTTTAAGAGAAATGATCAATACAGATATTTATGATTTTTATTCTATTAAAATAATAAAAGTTTTATTAATGAAAACAAAAACCTTCAAGAGAAAAGCAAATACCCCATATCAAATAAATATCAAAAAGTGACACTGAATATTATAAAACTTCTAAATATTTTAAAATAGAAATATTAAAAAAGAACTTGCACAAAAGTTTCCTTAACATGTACATTTAATACAAAGTACACTTGAAATAGCTTTTCTACTACAAAATTAAATAGAAATCCTTTCCTATTTCCTGGTTATAAACATACTGTATAATTTCTAAATACCATTTCTCTTTCCCAGACTATAACCACAAATTTAGAACATATTTAACAGTTAGCATTTCACATTTATCTAAACAACTGAGTCCCTCTATTTCGTAACTCCCAAATAAGAAAATCTACTGAAATTATTACAACTATTTATTTTCAATTATGTATTAAGGGATATGGGAAAAGCATCAAGCCTTATATGTTAAGTATTAATAATTTCAGCTATGTTAACCCTAATAACTAAATTTTGTGGAGTGATATGTGATATTAAGTTATGTTCCTTCATATACATGATTTTATCTTTCTAATAAGATATCAATGATCACATTATACAAACAAAGATAACTACAATTCTAAAGTTAATTAATCTGCGTTAAGGATATTCCATCAATGAATAGTAGGGAAACAAGAGTGAAACAGAGTTAGGTTGGAGTCGGGCAGAAGCCTCCACTCTATGCCTTGGGAGAAAATGTCTTTTATAACATCTAATGTCGACTTGCTATTTGGATCCCTTGGTTGGTAATAAAGAGATTTTAGTTTTCACTTAAAACTGCAATACTCTTAAATTGTTGTAATTGTTTAAATCAAGACCTGGCAAATTCACAGAATTAAAGCACTGTTGGTTTTTGATATATATTTTAGCTATTTACCATTAGTTATTTCTGTATAAATACATTAAAGTATTTTGCAAGTGTTTTTATTAAAACGCAAGTCACATGGTTTTTTAGACTGCTAAAAAGTATGTTTTTTTTGGCAACTGTAAAATTATCTTTAGCAAATAATTCTGAATTTATTTATTAGTGAGTTATTTTGTTAGCCTCATTCTAGACTAAAACTCTTACACCAAATAAGTGCAAGCCACCTATTTCAATAATCTTTCCAGTAATGAATAGAATCTTAGAAGTGCAAAAATAATATGCAATTATTTTGAACATTATAACCCACTTTCATTCTTGACATCACCCTCATTTGCTAATACAAGCCTATATTGCTCATTTCTCTAATCCCTATCTTCGCTTGAGTATGTGCTACATGAGAAAAAGATTTGTAATTATAGTACAAATAGTACTCTGCCCTTGTAAATGTTAGAAAGATCTGGGGTTACTTATAGATAACCTGTTCTATATTATCATTTTTCCCACCATATAAGTTACAGCTTTGGCCACTGCACATAGCTATAACATAAATGATTCTAATACGTTTTTAATAATAAGTGAAATGAAAACCACTAACGTTATGTGATTTGACCAAGGTCATACACCTAGTCAATGGCACAGATAAAATCTTAATTATTGAGTATACTACTTATTTCACACTAGTTATTTTAAAGGTCTACCTTTCATGGAAATCTTTCTTTTGCTAAAAGAACCCTATCATGTTTGCCCAAATGTACAGAATTTAAATTTTGTTCCTTTGTTACTCATAATGAGAAAGTTAATACCGTATGTATAATACTTCCAAAGTAACTTTGCAAAAACTAGGTTATTCTCTGAATGAACCCAAATTAAGATTCTGTCTATAGATCATTATAAATTCTACATTAAGTTACATATCTCCTCTAAGAAGTCTAAGAAGGCTTTTCACTTAATTTTAGCAATAATCTGAAATTTGGTAGTGCTCAGTAAGTGATAAACATAATCTTATAGATTTTTAATACCCTAAATTAATTTCTAACTGTAAATATATACCATCTTTAAAAATCCTCAAGTAATTCTAAGTCTAGATAGTATTTCTACAACACTTTAATTATGATCTACTTATCCAATTCTGTCACATTAGTCATAATTTCTAGCTTCTAGGTTTCTATAACTCAGTGTTGACTGTGTATGTACCACAAGACTTATTCTACCTTAATTTAGGCATCTTTATTTCATCTGGTTCAACCCATCCTTTGTTTGTATTTATCCCCTCTTTTTGCATATCTCTTCTTGCTACCAGAACAGGCTGGGAAGTGCTGAAATGAGCAATTGGAAGAAAAACTAGGTATGAATCCATTTACCAACTAGATAATCTACTTCACTAATTATGTCAAATACACATGTAAGATAGATTTCATATTTTCATTTGATTCCATCAACTGAGAAAAATAGAGAATAAGTATTACTAAAAAATATTAACAGTTGATGAAAATTAGTATAAAATGCAAAGGAAAAGCTGGTATCTTTTGGCTTCAAGTCCAAGTATTTTGATAAAAATTGAGAATTTAACTCCAACACTGCCTCCTCCACATCCCTGCCCACATAAACACATACATACTACATAGGGATTATTTTCTAACATAACCAGTACAAAGAAAAATAATTAAGTGAACAAATGTATAACATATGGCACTTGAAACACTAGTTTCTTAAGTGACTGACATGAAGCAACACTAGCATCACCTAAAGAGATGTTCCACTAAATCTAACAATATGCTTACAAGTAACAGGAAACAAAAAGACAAAAGTGGTAAAATATTTACCATTAAAAATGGTGTATATCTCTTAAAAGCACAGCTTGCTGTTATCACAGCAGCTATAGTAATTTGTCAGGCCTCTTATGACAACAGCTCTGATAGTCATTCCAGAAAAGGAATTCAAAACTGCTTTGAAGGGTAGAATAGGTACCAGCATCAGTGCCTCGCTTCCTAAAGAGAGTATCTTGAAAGTGACCACAGTAATATTCAGCAATGAGGTATGTGGAACTTTCTCTAGAATGAGTTTGTGAACTTAATTGTCCAAACTTACATGTCTTCGGGCAAAATGTTTAAAAATAACACGTTATAAACCATACAAAAAAGTTTAATATAGATAACAGAATTTTTGAAAAAATATATATGTAAATGTTATGATAATCAAGTTTTCATCACTCTGACACAAATATTTCTAAAATGTGAAAAGTACTCTGAATACAGCTAATTCATATCTAAGAATAGGTATGAATCTAATCTGAGACATAATATCCTTTTTTTTTTTTTTTGCTTTATTCCCTTTACCAAAACTTCAGTGATGACATCACATAATTCACAGGTTAATGTAGTAGCCTACAAACTTACCTTCCCACCTTTTATTTATTCCCATACATTATCACTGTACTACAAATTTTTCCCTAAAAAGAATTCCATTCTTTACTTAATAGCCCCTTTAATATTTTATCTTCTCAATATGACATCTTAGCCTTCAGAGACATTCAAATATTTACCTCATTACCTTTGAAAAAAGTGCTCTATTTGGGTTAAGTCTCCTCAGCCTCTATCCAACAAATTACCAAGAACCTAATTTGTGCCAGGCCTTGTGCTAAGTACTAAGAATGAAAAGTCCCTGTCCTCACAGTATAGAGTAAAATCCCTAAAGTAGGGACGCTGAATCTATGAATTCATCCAGTGAAGTATAGAAATATTACCACTTATCTAAAAAAAAGACATTAATAAAAATAGATGTTTACTAGTATATAATACATGGATTGGCACTGGTAGCTATACTTGCCCAGGTGTCTGGTATTTACCTGCCACACAGGGCACCCACTGTATCATATGAGGAAAGTGGACTCTGACAGATCCAGAACAAATCAAATAGACAGTTGCACCTTCACTTGGCTGTTTTTTCTCAGCATAATCAACATCCTGTGACTCCTATGATTTATGAGAGTTCAGCTGAATGAACTATTAACCAACAGTCAAAAGTATAGAGAAATTGCATGACTGCCCCAAGAGACAGATGAATACCTGACACATGGACCTAGTGGAGTTGTCAATGTTAATCTACATGTCATATACTAGTAAACATTTATTCCTAGTAAATATCATTCCTGTAAAGAACTGGCAGAATAAACATAATACCAATAACATGGGCACAAATAGAAAAAAAACCTGATTATCTTACTTCCAACACATAAGCTTTATCAATTACATTATGATGTAAAACCAGGGCAATCCAACGAGATGTGACAAGTCAACCGAAAAAATTCACATACATTAGGAAATGAGCTGAAATATCTATCTATACTCATTGACAAAAAAATGCACGCTAAACCTAACTTTGCTGAAAATACTAGCTAATGTGAAAGTCAGATTTGTGATTAGCAAAGACATTGAAAAACCAATTACCTTAAACATAAAGATAAGCTCTAAAAATAGTAGTTGGGATGAAATTAAGCTCCCAAACAATACTTCTTCCATTTGAGTCTACCGTTTTTGAGAGATGGCATTTTTCTTACCACATATAAAGGATAAGTATCAACATACTCTGAACATGGAATGAGATCTTTGACTCCCTGAATCAAAAAGTATAGAATCAAGATTAAAAATAAAGACAGCACATTGAATCATGAGCCTTTGAGTAAGATAAAAGGTTAGCTTTTAAAATGAAATGCAAGCATAGTTTCCTAAAATACTAGTTTGTGCTTAGTGAGAAAAAATATTGACATGCTTAAAATATTGTATCAGACAAAAGATCCATTTTTGAACATTTTACAATGCATGTAGCACACTGCTATGAAAGCACACATATAATTGGAACACATACAAATTTCTGATAGGTACAGGCAAAAGAGTTTTCACTGATCTAGAGAGGACAGGTAAAAACTCAAATAAAATGTGCAGTTAAAATAGTTTTAGGTAGCAGTTATTAATTCTAAAGGTGAAAGCAAATTTCATAAATCATTTGAGCTACAGCTTAAATATGGACAGGTTTCCCAGTATGGTAGAGGAAGGGGAATTATAACTAAAGGGAACAGCATTAACATAATTATTAGACATCGAAGCATATGGTATAATAAAAAGACAGCTACTAGACGTAGACATTGAATAAATTCTCTGTTAATAATAGATCTAGGCCCTGGGCATAAAATGGCTGCACACACACACACACACACAATACATATACACAAGCAAGATGTGACTTCTAATGGAAGAACATACCACCACCAAGCATGAAGTGATCTTATCCCACTGCTCACCCCCCCCCCCAAAAAAAAAATCAACCCTTTATCTAACCAGGGCTCTAGATTTTAATACCAATTTAGGCAAAATAAAGAGGAATGCATTTGGAAAACAACTGCAATAATTCAAACTGGGAAGCTATAAAAATAATGAAGCAATTTCATCAACAAACAAATTGCAAGGGAAAATGGAGGGTGCGGACACTGATTAAAAGATTTCTAGCTATCTTCATGTATGGTTCATATGGGTCTTCATTAAAACTGTAAAATATACATGATTAGGAATGTGAACACTTACTGAATACTTGAAACTAAGCAATTACTAAGTTTTGGTAAAATAATGATATTGTAGTTGCCTTTTAAAATGATCCCTATCTTTTAGAGCTACATACTGACTTATTTATAGATGAAATGTGGCAGGAGGGATTTTGTAGGGTGGTCTTTGAGTGAAGTAAGATTGACTACGAATTGACAATAGTTAGAACTAGTACATGGAGGGTAATTTAATTCTTCTGTCCTATTTTTGTGTAATTTTCTAAAATAAAACTTTTTTTTTTTTTTTTTTTTTTTTTTTTTATAAAATGTTGTGAGCCTCGCAGATAAAACAATCTACACGGGTGTTTAAGACAAAAATAAAATGAACATTAAAAAGTCAAACCCTTTTAGACTCGCGTGTAACCTGATTTTTTTCGCCAAAAAATTTGGGCCACGTGCCATTTTTCCGGCAAAAATTTTGTGCCGAAAAAACTCGGCTTATACTCGAGTATATATGGTAATTCTCAAAATTTG
>CAUYPK010142624.1:0-12012 GCA_963574355.1 Loris lydekkerianus
AAGGGCCAAGGAAGGGGAAGGGAGGGGGGAGGTTTTGGTGGAGGGAGGGTAATGGGTGGGGCCACATCTATGGTGCATCTTAGAATGGGTACAGGCAATTGCACTAATGTACACAGCTATGATTTAACAATAAAAAAAAAAGAAAAAAATGTAAAAGGAAGCAGAAAACACATACTAATCTACATTTTACCTTGTTTACTTAACAATAGATCCTAGAGGTCACTTCCCATTGGGAACTAGATTGGGCAGAGCCTTAGATTCTAGGCCAGTGAGTTTGGGCTTGACCATGAAGCTGCCAGGGAGTCCACGGAAGATAGGCAGGGAGGCAGTGACCCTATTAGTGCTTCAGAAAGACCACCTCGTGTTTCGTGTGTACCAGGCCTATTCCAAGTGTATACCTGTGTTAACCCATTTCACCCTCACCACAGTTTTCCATGTAGGCACTTGTAGCAATATTACCCCCAATTCACAGAAGAGAACTTTGAGGTCCAGATTATATCATTGATTTAAGATCACACAGCCAGTTGGTGCCAAGCATGGTGGCACAAGCCTGTCATCCCAGCTCCTCAGGAGACTGAAGAGGGAGGATTGCTTGAGCCCAGAAGTTCAAATCTAGCCCAGACAACATAGTGAGACTCTAAAAGAAACAAAATGAAATAAGATCGATCACCCTGCCAGAATGTGGTGGTAACATATTTTACGCTCACTTTATAGATGAGAAACCTAAAACTCAGAAAGGCTAATCAGCTTGCCCGAGTATGTCATATGGCCAATTAGCACAGGAGCTGCCGCCTTCACCCATCTTGCTCTATCTGATCCCAGTTACAGAGGGACCAGCAATGGAACACCCAGGCTGGTGGCTCATAAAAGTTGCAGGGTCAACTATGGACAGCAGCTGGGTGGCCTAACTGATGTCTCCCTTTTCTCTACCAGTTCAGAATCTATAATGTGACCTACATGGAAACTGTCCTCCGCATCATAGCCAGCACCCTAAAATCTGGGGTATCCTACAGGGCGCGGGTAAGGGCCTGGGCTGAGAGCTATAACAGCACCTGGAGTGAGTGGAGCCCCAGCGTCAGATGGCTGAACTGTGAGTACCCCAAACAGTCAGAATTGCTGCATCCCATTTTCACTCTGTGGCCAGGACACTTCACCTGACTGAGTCTCTGGGTTTTGATATCACAGTGCCTCTAACTGCAAGTGGCAGTTACTGACTGATGCGGTGTGTTGGTCAGGGTGGGTAGGCTAAGCTGTAGTAACAGATAGTTCCACAATTTCCATAGCTTATATTCCATAGCATATATTTCTTGCTAGTATAATAGTCAGTGTAAATATTAACAGTTCATAGGTGGTTTTCTTCCCCGTGGAAATTTAGAAAGTGGAGCTCACTCCAACTTGTGGTCCCATTGTTCTCTAGGACAAAAGCTTATCTGTTTTTGTGTCCTCAGTCCCATCAGCAGTCTGGTGAAGCCTATGGACCTCATCTCAAAATAATATTTTTAAATATATAAAATTAGATTAGATTACAAAGGAAGCTAGTTATGTTGCAATATAGTTATAAAAATATTTTCAAAACTTTTTAAATCTAGGAATATATGTGCTTCCGTATTAACAAATAACAAGATCTAGTGGTAGAGCTCATAAATCCTATAATTTTGAAGTAGATGTACTTAAATAATATTTCATGATACTGCAACTGTCATGTGATATGAGAATAACTGTGATTTCTGTTGGGAACAGGATCGCTGATGCTGCTCAGAACCACTGATGTCCTTTGCTCCCTCCATTCTCAATGGAAGGAGATGTTAGGTGTCAGAGGGAACAATAAATATGTCATTTCTTTCCCTTCTAAGTTCCCAGACCCCTGGATTCTATCTGTAGCCATATTGGAGATCTGTGGACCCCAAGTTAAGGATCCCTGCTCCAGGGCCCTGCTGTAGTTGGCATCCAGCCAGCAGGAGGGCAGTGGGAGCACGGAGATTGCACCTGCTTCTTAAAGGCAGGAAGCCCAGAAGTAACTGACATCACTTCCTCTCAAATTCTGTTGGTGAAAATGAGCTGCAAGGGAGGCTGGGAAATGTACAGACCTCTGTGCTTCCAGGAGAGAGCGGGAAGTTCTTGATGTGTACTGAGCTTTAGAGGAGCAGGGGAGAGTAAAGAGGCCAGGGTGGCGAGGACTCAGTGTGTGAGAGGGATCGTGAGGGAGGTGACAGGAGTCTCAGGGAGGGACAAGACCCTGAGGCCCCAGCTCTGGGAAATGGCCCCAATTCATGTTATCCGCTCACTCTTCCAGCCTATAAGGAGCCCTTTGAGAAGCGCCTCCCACTCGGTGTCAGCATCTCTTGTGCCGTCATCCTGGCCATCAGCCTATCGTGCTACTTCAGCATCATCAAGTGAGTCCTGAGGCCGCTGAGCCCACCCTCCGGGCTGCAGGATGGGAGGGAGGTCTCCTCCGCTCTGTCCACTGGCAGGCCTTTCAGTCAAGGATAGGTTGAGCAGCTACTATGTGTCAAGCCTTGAGAGTAGAGCCACAAACAAGACTGACAAGGACCCTGTGTTCCTAAAACCACATCTCTGAGCATTTTCTGCCTTAACAGATGATTTTCCATAGTGACCCTGCCCCAAAGGGCATAGACCAGGGTGGAGGGCAGCAGAGATAGTCAGGGTACTCTTTGATGGGGAGGGGGTCCATGGAGGCCTCTTAGAGACAGGAGAGTTTGAGCTGGGCCTAACTGGGGAGAGCAAGCTGGCCGGGGAGGAGTTGGCCCAAAGGAATGGAGTCATCCCGTGTCCCCTTGTCACCTCAGGTGCCTAGGGTCTGGTTCAGACACTTGGGGACAAGTGGCAAGAGCCATAGAAGTCCAAGACAGTTGCCCTGATGGAACCTGGAGGCCTGATTGGAATCCTGGCCTTGGTGCTTGGAAGCCAGTGACTGACAAGTTGCTGGAAGCCCTGAGCCTTGGGCTTCTCTTTTGCTGGTTGAAAGTGACTGTGAAAACATACCTCATCAGCCATAGAGGCTGAGCCACTGTAAAGGGTTGGAGGCAGAGAGGAGAGGCTGGAAGGTGGTAGAAGGAGCCTTATTTCCAGTGAGTTTTATCCAGGCTTTGAAACCATGGTGTCTCAGAACCTCAGCCTTCACCCCTCTGAAATGGGACTAGAAAGCCCTACCTCCCTGAGCAGCATTACAGGTTCCTGAGGATAGGCATGATGCAGGTTTCCCTTCACGTCTTGTCACCAATACCTTCTGTTGATCCTGGGCTGGTTTCCCCTTCCCAGAGCCTCAGTTTTCCCATCCCCTGTCCCTCTTATCCCCACTCACCACATCCCCATACACCGGCCACCTTGTTCTTTGAAGGCACCAGGCACATTCTTCCCTCAGGCTTTGCAGTTGCTGTGGAAGGTACTGGCCCCAGACAGCAGCAGGCTGGCTGCTCCTGCCGCTCTGCCCCTTGCTGCCTGCCTCAGGTGTTACACGCCCCCATCACAGAGGCCTTCCCTGGTCACACTCCCATCCCTCTCCTCCAGCCCTCTCCAACCCTTCATCTTTGTTCATGGCACTATTGCCATAATGAGTGATGTCATATAGTCCTTTCTGTATGTGTTGGTTACCCGTCTGCCACCTATATAGGGCTGGCTCCCCAAAGGCAGGGATCTTTGTCTTGTTCACTTCTGTGGCCCTTATAAGTGGAACACAGTAGGTGCTCAACAAGTGGCACAGTGCGTGGAACACAGTAGGTTCTCCATAAATATGTGTCGACTGCAAAAGTGGGTGGAGGCTAACCCAAAAGCCATCTGGGACTTTCCTGCCCAGTGTGGCTTTGGCAGACGCAGAGAAGACAGGAGTCTGCCTCTGTGGGTCCCCAGAGTCTCAGGCTGCCCTAGTCCTCTCCTTGGGAGTTTGTCCTCAGCAACTCAGAGAGGGGAATTGTTGAGGGGAAACTCAGAACACTGTCTATAGTTTGCGTCTGCTCATCGCCTGGGGCCTCATTCCCACAGGGGACAGAGGTGGCCTCGTCGGGAGCTCCATCTTGGTAGCAAAATGCTGGAGTACAAACCTGACTCTGCCACTTGCCAGCTCCCATTTCACCTCTTTGGGCCTCAGTCTTCTCATCTATAGGATAGGGTTAGCAGTGGAATCCATTTCACCAGGTTAGGGTGAGAAGCCAGTGGTTTGGCATCCAAAGATCAGCCTGGTCTCTGAGGACTAATAAGCATCAATGATCATGACAGTTTCTATGGGAAAAGCATTAACTTTTGCCTGTTATTTTCAGGATTAAGAAAGAATGGTGGGACCAGATTCCCAACCCAGCACACAGCACCCTTAAGACTATTGTCATCCAGGACTCTCAGGTAGGAGGGCATGGGCTGGGATATCTTGCACTGCACACATTGGGAACATGGTTCAGAACATCACGGATATTGGGGGTGTTCACTGGCTTTTGGAAGAGCAAATTGTCAGTTAGGAAGGCCTAAGGTAGGCTGATGCAGCAGCTTAAGCCATCGTTAGGACCCTGGAGCCCTCTCCCTTCAATGCTCCCTTGGCTACTCTTTTAGGCTGGGGTGGGGTCCTCTGGGGTGGGTCTCTGGGTTTCTTCCCTTCTGGGGAGATGAATGTCCTTTCCCAGGGAGGTGCCTATACCAGGAGAAGGAGCAGGTTTTCTGTGTCTTCTTAAGAGCTGGAAACTAGCCAGGCACGTGACTCATACCTGTAATCCCAGCACTTTGGGAGGCTGAGGCAGGAAGATTACTTGAGGCCAGGAATTTGAGACCAGCCTGGGCAACACAGTGAGACTCTGTCTCTACAAAAAGTACAAAAATTAGCTGTATGTAATTCTGCACATCCATAGTCCCAGTTACTCAGGAGGCTGAGATAGGAGAGTCTCTTGAGCCCAGGAGTTTAAGGCTGCAGTGAGCTATGATGGCACCACTGCATTCCAGCCTGGGAGACAGAGTGAGACCCTGTCTCTAAAAAGAAAAGAGAGAGAGCAGAAAACTGCCTCTGAAGCAGCAGCAAATGCCTCCTCAGTACTCACTGCCCTGATTATGTCCCAAGCTCTTTCCTCATCCAGACACCAGCAAGGGAGTGGGAATACCTAACTACCAGCCAAGTAGCCTCCCCTGAGCAAGGCTATGTGGGTGACTGGTGGGGTTGTCCTGAGCAGCGTCAGCGTTCTCTAAGGAGGAGCACAGGGACTGCAGCCCTGTCTGGAAAAGCAGGTCTCTGGCAGACTCTAGAATCCAGGGTACTGGCTTTGAATCCTGGCTGACACCTACCTGATGTGTGGACTTGAAAAAGCTGCTTAACTTCTCTGAGGCTTGACTTCCTCATGTGGGCTGTAGCAGCATTACCTGTAAGGGCTGACGTTGAATTCTCTGAGACAATGTATGGAAAGTGTTTGTGACAGAGTCTTGCACATACTAAGTGTCATTTAGGCATTCACTCCATCACAAGTCATCCCAAAATGTAAAAACTTCAAACAACCATTTATTTAGCTGACGCTTCTGAAGGCAGGCAGTTTGCACCGGGCCTGGCAGTGGGAATGCAGGGGAGTCTGGGCTGGTGAGACAGTCCGGACTATGCTGGCCAGTCCCAGCGGCCTCTCTTGGGTCTGGCAGTTGCTTGACCCTCACCATACACCTCTCATCCCCCGGCAGCTAGTCCAACCTAGTCCACAGAGTGCCCAGAACTAGCATGATGTCATTTCTACATGTCATTTCTCTTTATTAGTCAAAGCAAGTCCCATGGCCAGGTTAGATCCAGGGGGTGGGAGCAGCTGCAGAGCATAGTGGCTGTTGCTGCCATCGACCACAGTGACTATTAATATGTACTAGGACAGTATTACAATTTCTGGACACTGAGGCTCAGAGGGCATAAGTAACTTATTTGGATCTCAGACCTGTGTGATGTCAACAAGGCTTGTGTTCTTTCCCTGGCAAGCACTTACTGAGCCTTGCCACATGCCTGGCCAGGTTGAAAGGCTTCTGTACCCCGTTTCATTGGCTGTCTCTGTATTTTAGGTGTTGCTGTGGGAGAGGCAGTCCCGTGGCCAGGAACCAGCCAAGTGCCCGTACGTATCTGAACTTAGGTCACAGCCTGTGTGATAGAACTGGGGAGACACCCCCCTCCCCCCATGTCTACCTTCTCTTTCCTGGCATTTGGCAGTTGTCCTGTGACATTAGACTTAAGGCATGGCGGGTGAGGGAGGACTGGGAAGGTGGGCTATTGGCAATGCCCCTGAGTGCCACTAGTGGGTCAGGCATATGCTGAGTTCTCTTGGGAGTGCCCAGCCTGGCCTGAGCAAGGCTGATACAGTTAACAACCAGGGCAGCTGTGCTAGCTATTAAAATATTGACCTAATTATATACTCATTGGCAAACAGCCATGTCCTGAACCCGCCAGTGTGCCTACACCACTCTGCCTCCTGAGTGCCTCCCTTGGGGCCTCCTGCACCTACCCACGATCCAGTAATCAAAGGATTTACACTTGGCACAGCAGAGGATTCTGGAACCCTGCTTCAGCCCTACGCACCACATCCATTCTAACTGGTTGTGGCTTATGTTGTGGTGTTGTTTTTAAACATCATCATCTCTGATAAAGATGTTTCCTTATTTAATAAATTGAGTTTGAACTTGGTGCCAGGCCATGTGCTGGGCTCCAGAAATCCCAAAGTAAAACATTGACCGTGCCCTGAAAGAGTTCCCAGTCTAGCAATGAAGATAGACTGATAGATTTTTTAATTATAAGGTCAGGAGGCATGTCTACAATAGACAGACATTGGTTCAGGGTCATTTCAAGCTGGTCTTTGAAGGACTAATAGGAGTTTTCCAAGTGCCAAAAGTGAACCCTGACCAAACTTTTGTTTGCTTTTGCAGACACTGGAAGACTTGTCTTACCAAGCTCCTGCCCTGTTTGCTAGAACATGGCATGAAAAAGGAGGAGGATTCCCCCAAAGCTGCCAGAAATGGGCCTTCCCAGGGCCCTGAAAAATCAGCCTGGCTCCCAGTGGAGGTCAGCAAGACAGTCCTCTGGCCAGAGAGCATCTGTGTGGTGGGGTGCGTGGAATTATTTGAGGCCCCGGTGGAGAATGAAGAGGAGGAAGTGGAGGAAGACAAAGGGAGCTTCTGCACATCACCAGACAGCAGTGGGGACAGCTTCCAGGATGGCAGGCTGGGCATCATGGCCCGGATGACAGAGGACCTGCTCCTGGACCTGCTCGGGGGCGAGCAGGGGGGCTTCGGCCAGCAGGGCTTGGGGGAGTCATGCCTTCCTCCACCTCTGGAAAGCATGAAAACCGAGTTGCCCAATGCAGAGCTCAAGGAGACATCTTCCCAGGGCAAGGAGCAGCCTTTCAGCCTGGAGCCAAACCCTCCAGCCAGCCTGGCCCAGGGCCCAGCCTGCCTGGCTGCCACAGAGGTGCCTGTTGTCATTGCAGACAACCCTGCTTACCGCAGCTTCAGCAGCTCCCTGAGCCAATCCCTTAGTCCTAGAGAGCTTGATGCAGACCCACAACTGGCTGAGTGCTTGGAGGAAGGGGACTCCAGGATTCCCTGTGCCCCCCAGCCCTCAGAGCAGCCCCCAAATCTCCCACCTGAGCTGGATTCCTGGGAGCAGATCCTTCGCCAGAGCGTCCTTCAGCATGGGGCGACCACAGTGCACACCTCAGCCCTCAGCAGTGGCTATCGGGAGTTCATGCAAGTGGTGAAGCAGGGCAGCTCCCAGGACAGCCAGGTGGTGGGCTTGGGCCCCTCGGGAGAGGCTGGGTACAAGGCCTTCTCAAGTCTGCTCACCAGCAGTGCTATGTCCCCAGAGACATCTGGACCTGGGGCCAGCAGTGAGCAAGGGGGCTACAAGCCCTTCCAGAACCTCATTCCTGGCTGTCCTGGGGACTCTGCCCCAACCCCCGTCCCCTTGTTCACCTTTGGACTGGACGTGGAGGCACCTGACAGCCCACAGAGCTCACATCTCCCCAGCAGCTCCCCAGAGCACCTCGGTCTGGAGCCAGGGCCAAAGGAGGAGGACAGGCAGAAACCCCTGCCCCCTCTGGTGCAGGCCATAGACCCCCTCAGCAATGACCTGGGCAGTGGCATTGTGTACTCAGCCCTCACCTGCCACCTGTGTGGCCACTTGAAGCAGTGTCATGGCCAGGAGGAGAGCAACCAGGCCTCTGTGGTGGCCAGCCCCTGCTGTGGCTGCTGTTGTGGAGACCAGTCCTCACCCCCTCAGAGCCCCCAAAAGGCTCCAGATCCCTCTCCAGGTGGGGTTCCCCTGGAGGCCAGCCTCTCTCTGGCCTCCCTGGTACCCTTGGGCATCTCAGAAGAGAGTAAGTCCTCACTGTCCTTCCAGCCTGCCCCCAGCAGTGCTCAAGGCTCAAGCCAGACCCCCAAGATCATGAACCTGGTCTCCACAGAACCCACCTGCATGAGGGTTTCCTAGGTGCGTGCCTTCTCATTGCTGAGGCGTACAGGTGAGGACTGGGGTTTCTCCTGGTCTAGGAAATGCCTTCTGGAAAGCAGCCAGGCTCCCAGGTTTCCACAAGACTTGAAGGACCTCAGTATGAAGATGTGGCGGCCTAACATTGAGGCCACAAGGATGGGACCCCTCCCCTGAACATTGACCTGGCCCTGCCACATCTTATGGGAGTGGAGGTCACTGGACAGCTGTGCCCCATAGCAGGCACCTACAGGGATTAGGAGGTCGCTGGGCACCTCAGCTTATGAATGAGTTGTTGGAGACTCCATCCACAGCCTCTGCAGCAGACTGTCCCTGTCACATCTGCCCAAGGCTGTCCACCAAATCACCATTGCCCACATCTTTTACCAGCCTCCATCTCACTGAACTGGAAGCTGACCCTAGAAACCATCACAGCCACCCAGGGAATGACGTGGATGTCCTTGGGAAGTTGATGGGGAAATTAAAGTCCAGGGGGGATGGCCATGATCCCAGAGGTGTCCATTCATTCAACTCAGCCTTCTTGGGTTGGTGCTGGAGGCAGAATCTGGGCTGTCCAGGAGTGTTGAGTCAAGTGGGCACAACGGAGAACGTGAAAACTTTCAATGATCAAAACAGCAGCAATTTACCACTGTCAGGTTGGGGCCTTCTGTTGAGACTGGGATGCCCAGGTACCTATGGCCGGTCTCAGTGGATACCATCACAGGCAGCCACAGAGAAACCACAAGGGAATGGCTCATATCCTGTGGGCCAGCCAGAGCCGGGCAATCCAGAAGGCGCTGTCAGGTACCACTGTCCCTGAATGTTGGCCAGTGGGGACCTTGGGTTGGTCAATACGGTTTGTGTGTATCCTGAAGATTGTTTTAATACTGGTATCTCTGCTGAGGAGGGTGTAACAGAGGGAATGGAGTTTTGTATAAAGGTTCTTTATTTGTACAATTTTTGTTTATTAAACAAACATATTGCCAGGCACTGTGGTGAGTACTTTATTAACTTATCAAATCCTCCCATCAAGTGGAATCAGGACACAAGATGTTGAATAACTTTTCTGTCTCTGTTTGGGTTCCCTGAGACAAGGATTCAGGTACAATTAGTTAGTTGGGGAAGGCATGAGGCAATAAAGGGTGTATTACCAAAAATATGTCTAGTGTAGGCTCTAACAACCCTGTGAAACTCTGGAAGACTGCATGGCGCACGCTCAGATCTGTCCCTGCAAAGGGGAGGGAGATGGAGTTGTGCACCGGCCCCCGTCCAGAGCAGCTTCCAGAAGCATTCATTCTCCAATATTTCTAGCTGCTCCGGCAAAAAAGTCCCTGAACTGAGAGTTGAAAGTGTTTGAGGAGATGAGCACAGGACACCACTGTGGGTGCTACACTCTGCCAAGGTCACATAGCTAGTGACAGGCCCAGAACTGAATCCAGGTTGTGTCACACTTTCCCAGGCTCTCTGGGGGTGATCCAAGGTAGACAGAGTATGAGTGGCCTCAGATGGACAGGCAGGAGACCCTAAGCACCTCTGTCTGATCACTCTGCATCTGAGTAGCTGCCCTGACCACCCACACTTGGGAGGCTTGGCTCTTCCTTCCTGCTTTGGAAGTGGCAGGGAGCTCACTAGCTCACATGCAGCCTGATACTTGTTAGAAATACTACTTTGTGCCGAGCCTGAAACAATCTTTTAGCTGCCAAATGTGGAAACTTAGCTCCAGAGAATAAAAGTGATTTACACACAGAATAGAGGCCAGACTCATGTTTTGTCCCCAGGAGCTTATGAGACAGAAACGAGCTGTCCGCTTTGGCTCATCTTACTGGCTGGGCTTTGGGAAGCTGGCATGGATAACTAGACAGTAGACCCCTCCCCCTCTTCTGGGACTTAAATCCACTCGCCCAGGCTCAGGGAAGCTGCAGCAGGGCTGACCCCTCTTCCTGCTTCTCCAGCTTACTATAGGGAAGGAGAGAGTGAAAAGACCATATATCCCATCAATATTTACTAAGCACCTGCTGTGTGCCAGACAGGCACTGTGCGAGGTGCTGAGGACACACGTGTGAGTGAGACAAGTGAGGGCCCTTCCCTCCCATCCACAGGGGAGACACATTAAACAGACAAAAGGAAAAGCCTTGAACACTGAAGAGTGCTATGAAGAAGGTGAACAGGGATCTGAGATGGGGGAGCTAACGGTGCTCAGCGACATCTGTGAGGAGGTGACGTTTGAGCAGAGCCTTCAACAACTGGATGAAGCCAGGTTGAACTGGGAGAACACCAACCTGGGCAGAGAGGAAAGCAAATGCAAAGGCCCTGAGGGAGAAGGAGTTTGTTGTGATCACAGTGCAGAAAGATCAGCTACCGAGAAGAGAGCCAGGGACAGAATTGGGAGGTAAGGTCGGGTCATGACGAAGGCCATAGTGAGGAATTTGTACTTCGGCCCAAATGCACATTAGCTCCACCCCATGAGAGCTACTCCCCTTTTGAGGAGGTAGGCATGTGCTTTTGTACTTTGCTTTTCCCCCCCACTTAACCCTGATCCAACAGGGTCAGTTTTTCATCACTCTTCCTGGTCCCAAAGCATAACCCACCCATGAGCAGGAGTCAAGGAGGGGAAGTGGAGCCACTTGGAAGTGTTCCTCCAGTAGGACTTGGCCACCTTGCAGAAGTGACAACGGCAACTGGGATGGTTAAAGAGCTCGTTGCTCTCACTCTGGAGCAAAGTGACCAGAATCAGGAGTGAGCTAATTCACTCTAGGGAATGCTTGGCTGCCAAGGAATTTTCATGAAATTTTCATGACACAGGACTTTAAAAGAATCTCTTTAAAATCTAGTGCTATGGGCGATGCCCATAGCTCAGTGGGTAGGGCGCTGACCACATACACTGGAGGCTGGCGGGTTTGAACAGGCCCAGGCCAAGTAAAACAACAATGACAACTGCAACAAAAAAATAGCTGGGCGTTGTGGTGGGCGCCTGTAGTCCCAGCTACTTGGGAGGCTGAAACAAGAGAATCGCTTAAGCCCAAGAGTTTAGGGTTGCTGTGAGTTGTGACGCCACATCACTCTACCCAGGGCAACGGCTTGAGACTTTGTCTCTAAATAAATAAATAAATAAATAAATAAATAAATAAATAAATAAATAAAATCTGGTGCTGGGCCTCCATGCACTCATGTCCAAATCAATCAAGAAATTCCAAGCGTCGTTGGGGCTATTTCTTTGTTCTCTGTGGCCTTTTTATCATACCCACGCCTTAGTTTTCTCATTTGTGAACTAGAAAAGAGCAAATCCGCATCATAGGCTTATACCATTGCTGGTCTCTTTTAGCATCATCTTCATCCTCACCTGGGTTTCTCCCAACCTGGGTGGGGCACAGGAGAAAAGAATAAAAATGTACAGACAGCGTGGAAATCTAGAACGCTCAGCCCTGACCTCTGCTCTCGGCTGCCTCCTGGTCTCCCTGACTTGGTCTCTAATGCCTCCTGCTGCCTTTGGCTAATGTTTTTTCCCCCCAATCTTTTTATGTTTTAATTATAAAATAGATAACCTAAAATTCACCATTTTAGGCATTTGATTGTATTTA
>CAUYPK010142625.1:0-34012 GCA_963574355.1 Loris lydekkerianus
GGCCAAGGAAGGGGAAGGGAGGGGGGAGGTTTTGGTGGAGGGAGGGTAATGGGTGGGGCCACATCTATGGTGCATCTTAGAATGGGTACAGGTGATTGCACTAATGTACACAGCTATGATTTAACAATAAAAAAAAAAAAAGAAAACCAGTGATCAGGCATTCACCAATGCATGAAAAGGTAAGTGGAAAGATAGTATAGGGATGGAGGAAATGGAGGAAAGATAATATGGAGAAAGTTGGGGAATAAACAACTTTGAAAAATCAAATGTACAAGATAAATTTATATAGTGAAAACTGCTCTAAAGAGATGAGAGGGGAAAGTCTACATCAGGTGGATGTAAGAAGTCCTCTATAAGGAAGTTACATTTAAGCTGAAACCTGAACGATAAGAAGGAATCAGCCTGTGAAGCTCTAATAGACAAGCATTTCAAAAAAAGGAAACAGCAAGTGTGAAGGAGAAAATAGCAAGCACATAATTAAAATCTTCACAGTAATTACTAAAACTGGTACTTACATCTGCCCAGCAACTGCTAATAAAACCATGCCTTCACTGAGTCTACTGGCAATGCCATTGAGCTGGTCACAAGGGGGCAACTCAGCTGGCTCATATTGAAATAAAAGAGGAAGGAATCATAGAAAAATAACCATCATGGAAACCTCCCTTCCCCTACAAATGACAATTCAAAAACTGTTGAAGTATTTTATGTTCATAGAATGAATAAAAATGTTAATGACTGATTTTCCTAAACCTGACGGCATTTTGAAGAATTTCAAGGGAAGCAAGAAAAATGCTTGCTGTTTCTGAAAGTAGTTTTACCAAAGAAGAGAAGGGCATTTCAGGCCAAAAGGTCACACTTCTTTGGTCTCCTATTTTCAGAAGACTCACCTAATCCAGCTCATGGAAAAAAAAAAGAGAGAGAGAGAGGGAGAGAGAGAGAGAGAGAGAGAGAGAGAGAGAGAGAGAGAGAGAGAGAGAGATATGATATAAGCTTAACACAAATTCTAAAAATTATATATATTTATATTGATTGCCATTTATTTTCATGGACAATTTTGTAACATTTATAGCATCTGATACTTAATGGAAACAGAACAACAGTTAACAGTAATTAGCTACAGGAAACATTCAACTCCTCCACTCTGTCCAAAATTAGTAAGCGGTTTAGCTCACCTAAGAGCTTTCAGAAACTCAGCTATGATGAAAAGAAGACAGGATTGTTACTGCTTTGAATGAAGGTGTCCATTGTTGTTGCCAACATCATCACATTGTTTGGACCACACTTTAAAAAGTTAATATGCTAAGGAGCAGTAAAAAATGAAAGTTGACGGTAAAGAGAAAATAAAAATTCTTGCTTGAGTAAGGTCCTCAGAAAACAGAAGGGGATGGGATCCAGAACACAGGAACTTCAGAAAACTAAGTAGAATCACAGGAGACTTGTGATACTCAGATCTCAAAATAGTTACTGAAAGCCAGTGATCCAAACCGTGTAATCAATCTGTATCACACTGAAGTAGCGAAGTGAGGTGTTTTAAAATTGCTTTACGATTTAAAAATTGTTAATAATTAGAGTTATTTAACTCAGCACAACATTCTTCTAAATGACATCATTATGTCAGTGCACTATTTTGGTTAACTCCCACTGGTTTAATTTCAGAAACATCCCTTGAATAAAATGCCAAGAAAAAAGAAGTAACATTTCATGATTTCTTTAAAATAATTGAACTAATGTCAAAGGCGTGTTCCTTGGAAAAGATTTCTAAGGTTTCTTCTATAGGCTTGGCCATAACAGAAGAGTACATTATAGAAAATAACAACAGCTACCAAACACCCAGTTTTTAAGACTACCTTTCTTTACACAATAAACAGATCCCTGAAAAGGTTTTTGAAAATTGAATCTGTGTGGAGGCCATTTGTACCTGGAAAAGCCTGATTCTACCACTTACTATTGGTGTGTTCTAGAATAAGTTACTAAATAGGTTACTTTCTTGCAATTTTCTATAGATTACATTTCTCCATTCTATCTGGCCTTATTTGGCTGCCTCAGAGAGCCAGCTTAACCCATTGAGATGAACCAAGAATTACTTCTTCTGTGAAATGTAATAGTAACACCTGTTATGGGGCCCCAGCTGTTGTCAAAAATCACAGACTGATGAATTAAAATGTAAGCTAGGTTTATTTCTTCACTTGTTCAAGGCACCAAAAAATGGGGTTGCCTGATTCAGCAAATAAAAATAAAATAGTCCCAGTCAAATTTCAATTTTTAACAAGCAATGACTATCCTTTTCATATGTAAGTGTGTCCAATGAAATGTTTGGGACATAATTCTACTAAAAAATTATTCATCATTGATCTGAAATTCAAATTTAACCAGGCATCTATACCTCATCTGGCAACGCTAACCAAAAGCAATACTTTATCTTCCAGCTGGCGGTGGCAAAAGTAGAATACAAAAGTCAAAGTAAATGATAAAGCCTTAAATGCTTTGTGAGCACACACACACACACACACACACGCACGCACACCCCGAAATCTCTCCTACATTTCCACACTTCATGATGTTTCCTAATTCAGACTTACATTTGGAACTTTATAGCAGATACGAATTTCATAATGATAAACATGGATGTGCAAAAACATAATTTTCTTTCCTATAATAATTACCCCAAGCTCTGTTTTGCTCAGGGCAAAAACTTAACCTAATTCCGTTCAAATAAATTCATCCCAATACAGTGATTTCTTAGACTATTTAGATTCATAACTCAATCACATTTAGGTTTAAATCTCTTCCTCAGATTTTTCTCCTGATACCTCTTCCTTATGGATGAGTCTGAACAGCACTCTGTGGCACTGGTAATCCCTAAGGTCAGCTACACCCTCAATGACCCCTTTCCTATCTGCTTCCCCCACCCCTTCTCCTCGGTGTGACCAAGTTCCCTGACCCCCTCTCTCCACTGTCTTCTATGATTTCTATATATAACACTCTGATCAAAGAAAAAGTCCTGATGCCCTTACATACTATACCAGAACTGAAAAGAAACTCCAAGCTTACAACATGGCAGAAAATATTAACTCTTCCTCTAAGACCCCTAGAAACTTTTTTAAACTCAAAGGTTCATATAAAAGCCTATGATTCGCTGATTATCTCAGATCCCCCAATTTCAATGGAGTAAAATTGGGGAAATGGTGGAGTAGTGGCAGCTAGTAGTGGGAGACCAGCATAAAAACAAACCATGTCTAAGTTTGTTCTATTCCCATTCAGCTCTCTTCCCTCTCCCTGGCTTGGAAGGTGTTTCCTAGTGTGGCATGAAAGAGAGAAAAAAAAAATCTGCTATGCCTAATTGCCTCTCCTTACAAGATACTAAGAATTTCCCATTTATTCTAGGCCTGGTTTGAAACTTTCTTCAAATACAGGTGGCCCAGTTTGGGAGGAAATAGAAAAAAGAACATGATTAATGTCACAAAGTAAAACCCACCCACTCAATCTCGCATTCTGATTTTAGAAAAGTACCCCTTAATTTCATATTACCCTGAAATCTTACTTTCCCATATCAATCTTCCTTCTTAATTATCCTTTGGCAGCCAGAAGTTGTCCTCAAGACCACTAGTTCCCCTACCCAAGATGAACCTTCCCCTTGTGGTTACGGTGTGCCATCCACACCTCTTCTTGTTAAATAATGCTTATGATGCTCCAGCCATACAAGCACCACTAAGCTCTAGGAGTTCTATTTCAGTGCCTGTCACAGGAAATTCAGAAAGGACGACAGAGAAAGAGACTAGAACCTACAGGCCTATCAAAATGGGGCATTATCAAAATAGAACTGGCTTTCCTTCTCATTCAGGTCTCAGATCATAGATACTATAATAATATCCACATCACATGATAATTGTGAGAATTAAATAATCAAAGACTTAATCTGTATAGTAGGCACTCCAACAGCTCCAGAGATGGGAATGATTTACAACCAAAGAATGTTCAGGGGACACTATTTCCTCACATTCCAACCTTTCTGTCAATAATCTGTAAGTGAACTTTCAAAGGCTCTAGAAGTTCCTTTGTTATTATGTAAATAATCACCACCTACTTTTTCTTTGTTAAAGAAAAATGTTGCATAGTATATTTCTTGTATCATAACACCCTAGTCAAAAGTATTTACATAATGCAAGAAGAGTCTATCTTCTTTCCATAAACTGACTTTCTTTATAATTCTATTATTTTTTTACAATCCCTTCTAGTGGAAAATGGTTTCCACGCATAAAGAACACAGCTTTTATCTTGCTGTATGACAGTCTCATATGTGCCTTTTTATCTTCAGTAGACCAGCCTAACATGCTGGTAGGGATTTATTCACAAATATATGGCTTGTGTTAGTGCTTGGGAGAAAGATACATTAAAAAATAATAATACTTTCTGCCTTTATTGAAGGCAAGTTCCAAGTCTGAATTTTTCATGATTTAATACACTATCTCATTATATTTAAGACACTTACCTTTAAAAAAAAAAAAAATACAAAACTCTCAAATTACTGCATAAAAATTTTGAGTTTCCTTTTCAAAAGGAGGTTCTCACTCCCTATTGTTTACTCCAGTCCTGACCTAAGAGAACCTTTTGTAGAGCCAATTTTAATGATATGATTAAGGAAGATATTCATATAGGTGACTAGATATGAAATAGGATACAGTTTTGAGAGTAGTTTCTTTTATGCAGTTTTGAGAGTATAGTTTCTTTTATGAATAGTATCTTTTATACAGAGAATTTTAATTGTTTATAACATGATGTAATGAAATGAATTCTTAGCACTGTCCTAATTCCACCAATTTTAGAGTACAGTTCACAATAAGATGTGGCAAATAGGAAATGCTGGTCATATTTTTCATTAATAGTCATAAGTCATATATTATTTCTGGCACTTATAATTCCTCCAATACACATCATTTTCAGAGAAGTCCTAAGTAATATGCACTTCACCTTGTGCAAGCTGTATATCCTTTTTTTTATTATTCTGGAATGTGGTCACTCTTTTAAGTTTAAAGAGCTCCAGAGATGGGAATTATTTACAACCAAAGTTTATTTGAAAGTTTATTTTGAACCATCTTCAAAATAAATGTTTTAATGCCAAATTCTATTCAAAATAATATTATCAGTGTCATCTGCTTAACCTAAAAATACCCACAATTGCTCTTCAGTGTCAACAATAGTTTTTCTGTCTATTCTAAGAACATGACCTTAGAGTATGTTCACTGACCTAATGTCCCATATAGAACTATATGCAAAAAAGACCTTAAAAATGTAAGGTGATAACATCTATTGCACTTATACCAACATTCCTGAAAATCTTCATTTTCAGTTTTTTCTCAAATTGATATCCTATTGGTCTATAGTAACAATGTACACAGTTCTTCCAGCAAAGGTAAGAAATAAGCTTTCTAAAGCCATTTAATAATACAGAATAACACAGATATCGATATTGTCCTTATGTGCAGGATGAGTTGTTTGAAATAGGAAAAATGCATAATGCCTGATACAAGTTACTCAAGAATAATAATGTTCACAGGTAGCAACTTATTCATCATACATTGCCTAATACAGAATCTAATTTAAGATTCCTTTTCTACAGGAACATCCCACCACTCACTGCTTTAGTTTTTTATTCATATATCTAATTCTAGCCCATTATTATTATTATTATTATTATTATTTGAGACAGAGCCTCAAGCTGTCGCCCTGGGTAGAGTGCCATGGCATCACAGCTCTCAGCAACCTCCAACTCCTGGGCTTAAGTGATTCTCTTGCCTCAGCCTCCCAAGTAGCTGGGACTACAGGCGCCTGCCACAACGCCTGGCTATTTTTTGGTTGTAGTTGTCATTGTTGTTTGGCAGGCCCAAGCTGAATTCAAACCCACCAACTCTGGTATATGTGGCTGGCGCCTTAGCCACTTGAGCTACAGGCACCAAGCATCTAGCCCATTATTTAAGCATAACAAAAATCAAACATAATAAACATCTTAAGCCAAGTGTTATTTACTCCCTGTTTTCAACAGAAAACTGCGTTCTGATAGATTACAAAGTGATTCCAAAAAGTTTCATCTAAGTTTAAAAGAAAGTTCAGGTACATTTAATCCATTTGCATCCATTTCATCACTACATATAATATTTTCCATCCTAAGCAAAATAAATTCCACTGGTTACTAAATAAATTTGACCTTAACTATGTTCACTCTTACTGCATGTTATAGATGTGTGTATATTTATGTTAAAGTGGGCAAAAGGCAAACTAAAACTTCCTGCACATGTGCATTTTTTTCTTACAAATGTACCCTGCTGCTTACCAAAAATTCTCTTTATTGACATGCTGCTCTATCACACCAGGACTTGCTGCTTTAACCCAAGGTAAGGAATGATGCCTTTATTCTGAGAAAATGAGCCTTCCATTTGGGCTCAAAAACTAACAAAGAAAACTCAAATTGTGGAGACTTATAGAATAAATTCCTACATCTAGTTTCTATAAATTCATCAATTCTACTGAAGTTGAAAAATGACCAAAATTCAATTACCTTTAATTTTGCAAGTGCAAATTTAGAATGTAGATATAAATGCATAGCTATCAGCAACGATACTTGTGGTAGACCATTTTATTCTGTAATAAAAGTACTAAGAAAAGCGTAATTCCCAATGTTTGGATGGAGAACTTAGCATAATATAGATAAATACCAAAATCTGTATGGGAAGGAGTAAATTTCTTCACTAGAAAAACCCTCAAAATAATCTAAACAGTTTCTTCCTATAATCTAAGTACTTCCCATCAGCAATCAGCACCACACTTGGAAAATCAGCCACAAATCAGCTGGTGATGCTGTACAGATACAACCACAGATCATTACCTACTTAATTGTGTATATATCTAATAGGCTCAGACAGTTCTTTCAGAACCTTTTGGAAAGGTTTTATAATGGAGTAGATGATAAATACTGAGCTATGGTGCTACCAGATGCTATAATAACATGAGCAGCATTAATACAGAGAACACGAGCAATGTACGCTACAGCAGAAGACAGGATTAAAAATTAGATTCATAATAATACAATTAAAAAAGAGGAATTCAATGTACATTACAGATTGATGTTGCAGCATCCTGCTGAAATCCCAGAAGTAATGTTAAGAATATTAAGTTAAATATAGTTTATTAGGTCAGTGAATACAACAATCAGTTGCCTATAGAAGAAAGAAAAGCTATTTACATTGTAAAAATTCAGACATCTAATCTAAAATATAATAATGACTCTGAGGGATATTAATTATATTAATTTAGACTTGTATTGGAAACCAGAATGTATGGCAGAAAACATATATATATATATATATATATATATATATATATATTTATTCTCTCTTCTATTTCACTGAACTAAATATAGAACAAACCAGCAATGCTGCTCCATCGTCTGATGACATTTTCCCTCACCTAGATGTATTTCAGCATGCATGTTTCTACTGCTGTCACATTTGGAGCATGAAATAGGATATAAAGGCTGATTAGCTTCTTCTTAAATAGCAAACTTGAAAGTGTCCAAATATGATACGTAAGAGAGCAAAACTAAATATGCCTCAAAAAAAAAATAAATAAAATAAAGGAACATACTAAACTTCTCATTACATATTAAGTCAGCCCTTGGGCAGTCATTCCCTAAGAAACAAACAACTGAACATCTACAAAAGCCTATATGATTGGCATGTACATGTTTAAAACTCTTTTGTCAGCAGAACCGTTGGTCTTATCCAAGCAACCTCAACACTTGTTTTGAATGGTAGCCAGTAGTACCCTAGGCGAGCTCTCGCAGCACTGCTATTAACATGGAGAACTGTAGCAACAGCAGTAATCTTTTTGCCTGACAAGGACATTGTAACAGCCATTGTGATGTTTTCTGATTGTGTACACGGGTAAAGATGCACCACTTACACACACATTATAATTATAAGATTATAATTTTCATCAGTTGGATGGTAAATATGTGTTAAGATTGCTATTCTCAGACAAATGCTGCTAAGTCAATAACTGATGTTCCTCCCATGAGTGTGGCCAAGTCACAGTGGATAAGGCTAACGACCTACATCTTTAATCTTCAGCAACCTGTATCTTAGACTCATCTGCCCCCATATTCAATTTATTCTCTTTAGCTAAGAAAAAAAGAATAAAGGCTCAAACATCAGAACTGATACCATAAAAATGCCAAGAATCATAAAAAACTACCATGAATAATTATACAATTAAATTGGATAATCTAGAAGAAAGGGATAAATTCTAGATATATACAACCAACCAAGACTAAATCATGAAGAAATAGAAAATATGAACAAATTCATATTTGAGTAAGAGGATTAAATTGGTAATGAAAAGTCTCTATTCAAAGAAAAAGTTAGGACCTGATGACTTCACTGCTGAATTCTACCAAACATTTAAAGAACAATAAATAGCAATCCTTCTGAAATTCTTCCAAAACACTGAAGAGGAGGGAACACTTCTGAACTCATTTTCTGAGTTCAGGATTACCCTGAAACCAAACCCAGAAAAGGACATTACAAGAAAAGAAAATGTAGGCCAATATGCCTGATGAACATAGATATAAAAAAATCCTCAACAAAATACTAGCATATTGCATTCAATAGCATGTTAAAAGAATCATTCACCATACTCAAGTGGGATTTACTACTAAAATACAAAATTGGCTCAACATATATAAATCAAAAAATATAATACACACATTAACATAATGAAGAACATGTAGACATCTCAATAGATGCAGAAAAAGCATTTCAGAGATTTCCAGAAGATATTGGACTGGAAGCAGCCCACAACCATGCTACTCTCAAGGAAAGGATTGTACATTACAGACAGATGCCTACCTATGGATAGATCTTCTCAAGAACAACATTTTGACACCGCAGAGAAGCAATGCAGGACACCTGGAGTAAAGGAGAAAGTGACAGGGAAATTCATTCGACAACACCAAAGAAATCTGTGGGGAGGCATCAATGTGTGGGAGGATAGGAGGATAGAGTGTTGGGGTGCTGTGCTCACCCCACAGGCACTATGGCCACAGTGCCTCCCTCCAACACCATAGAACTCTGTCTGGACTAATCTGGGAGCTGGCTAGAGTCTGTGCAGTCATTACACATTACTTCCTCTGTTACTGTGGGCTCCTCAGGCTCACCCTAAGAAGCTTTGGGTGACTGCATCAGTGAGACCTGAGAAGAGTGGAGAGAATCTCTTGGGACCCTGGGGTAATAGAACCAATCCCACCTGAGCAACTTGGCATCCACAGTCCTCAAACAAGTGGAACAGCTATGTAGGCAGCCCTGCCTCTATGTCTAAGTTTGGAACAGCTTGTTGCCTGAATGGTCCTGCCTACATGCCCCAGCTCAGAACGGCCTGCTGCCTGCACAGTCCTGCCTTCCACAATCCCTTCAGCTCTGAGGTTCTCACACCAGAGCCCAAGGCTTCACCCATGTGGCTCCAGAATTTCCACCATGCCCAGAATACCATTCCAAAATTCCAGCACTGCACCCTTGACCCCAAGACCCCACCTCTGAGTTTCCACCACTATCCCTGGGCAGGTGGATCCCACTAGGGATTCCCCCCCTCAAGTTGCCATTAACTTGGACCTAGTTCTAACAAAAGCCCACAGCCTGGACACACATGACCACTGCCTAGATAGACTCACCCCACTGCCACTGTCAATTTTGCAGGGAGACATAGGCAGGGCAATCCTCAGAATGCCAGCCTCTATGGAAAGGGTCTCACAAAGCCCCCAACTCAAACTTCCCACAACAATCAGGGAACAACCAACAATCCCACACAAAGATTATCCAGAATTGACTTGAATGATGGCAATCACAGGTAAATGGGACAAAATAGAAACAGCCACACTATAGGCTTTTAGTGTACATCCTCCTCCCCTCCCATGTCAACATTTCACAGTAGGAAAATAGTGCCATCTAGAGACCTTTTCATCTCTTGATAATTAAGTAAGATAATTCCCCTCAAAGGAGAATAGATGCCCTGCAAACCTGGTAGCCCCTAGCTAAAGAGGAAAAAAAGGAGAATTCAGATGAAAAGAAACCAGCAAAAGAACCCTGGCAACATTAAAAAAAAAAAAAAAATAGTTTTACAACCCCAAGAGATTTCACTGGAGCTACAGTAGTGGATTCCAACCACGAGGGAATTGCTGAATGACAGAAATGGAATTCAGAATATGGATGGCAAACAAGATGAATGGAATTGAAGAGAAAATTGAAAACTAACAAGAAGACAAAAAAAATTAGAAAATCAATTAAAAGGTCATCAAAGTGCTAGAAAAAACATAAGTATAATCCAGAAAGTAGAAGGGAAGAGGAGAGGGGAGGGGATATGGGAGGAGGGAGGCTACCTGGGAGGACTTCACCTAATTTGCATGATGTAATGGTACATTTCAAAACTACTAAGAAATGAGTATAATTGTGATGGATGTGTTCAATGTAAGCATTTCACATTGTATACTGAAGCAGTACTCTGAACCCCATAAATATATCAGTGTACAAAGTTATGATTTAATAAAAAATAATTTAAGAAAAAACAAAGTGCTAGAAAACATAAGAAAGGAAATAGTAGAACTTAAAGAAATGAAAAGAGTCATTAAAGGCATTTCAAAACACAGCAGAAAGCTTCAACAACAGACTCAACCCAGTAGAAGAAAGAATTTCAGAACCTGAAGATAAGCTCTCAAGCTATCTTAGCCATTCAAAGAGGCAGAAAAGAGCCAAAAAAAAAGACTGGGCACTCAGTGAGAGATGGGACAATGTGAGGCAAACTAACATATAAATCATAGGTATTCCTGAGGAAGAACAAAAAGAGCTAAAGATATGGAAAATCCATTTGAGGAAATTATTGAGGAAAACTTCCCTGGTATCACCGGAGATTCAGACATTCAGATACAAGGTCATCAAACACCAGGATAATTCATAGCAAACAATAGGTCCAAGGCACGTAGTAAACAAACTGGCCAAAGTTAACATGGAGGAGAAAATTCTACCCACAGCCAGATGAAATCAACAACTAACATACAAGGAAACCCCCCTGGCTTGCTACAGACTTCTCAGTGAGACCTTATGAGCCAGAAAGGATTAGGACCCCATCATGCATCTTCTTCAACAGAACAACTGCCAATCTATAATTCTGTTCCCTCAAAACTAACTTTCATAATTAGTGGAGAAATTAAGTCTTTTCCTAATAAGCAAACACTGAGGGAATTTGAAATGACCAGACATGAACTGCAGGAAATACTAAGAACTACATTACATGTGGATCAGCACAATAGATAACCACCATTGTAAAGTCATCCAAAAAAGCTAAAGCTCACAACTCCTATAAAACAATAGTACAAAGGGAAACAGCAATAAGGTACTACCCAATATGATAAACAAAACAGCATCCTACCATTCTATCACTCAAAGTTAATGGTCTAAATGCTACATTTCAGAAAACATAGGCTGGCTTGGCTTCTGTAGCATAGTGGCTACGAAGCTGGCCACATACACCCAGGCTGGCAGGTTCAAACCCGGTCCGGGCCAGCTAAACAGCAATGACAACTGCAACAAAAAAATAGCCAGGTGTTGTGGCAGGCACCTGTAGTCCCAGCCACTTCCGAGGCTTAGACAAGAGAATCGCTTAAGCCCAAGAGTTTGAGGTTGCTGTAAGCTATGATGCCACAGCACTCTATCGAGGGTAACAAAGTGAGACTCTGTCTCAAAGAAAAGAAAGAAAGAAGAAAAGAGAGAGAAGAGAAGAGAAGAGAAGAGAAGAGAAGAGAAGAGAAGAGAAGAGAAGAGAAGAGAAGAGAAGAGAAGAGAACAGAACATCGGCTGGCTGAACAGATATAAAACATAACCTAAGTATCTACTTTCTCCAGAAAACATACCTAACCCATACAGATACAATGTGAAAGGATGGAAAAAAAAATTACACATAAATAGAAACCAAACAAGAGCAGATATAGCCATTCTCATATCACATAAAATTGACTTTAAATCAACAATGGTAAAGAAGGACAAACATGAACATGATATAATAGTAAAGGGAGCAATTCAACAGGATGCTAAAATAATCCTAAAAATATACGCAACTAACATAAGAGCTCCCAGATATGTAAAGCAAATTCTATCACAGCTAAGAAATAAATACAGTAGCAGCATGATAATTGCCAGCGACTTCAATACTTCACTGTCAGAGCTGGACAAATCATCAAAGCAGAAAATAAAGAAACACTGGACATAAAGAGGATTCTAAAACAAATTGATCTAATAGACACTGAACATTTTACCCAAAACTACTAAATCTTATGTATACATTCTTCTCATAAGCACCTGGACATTCCCCAAGAGAGATCATGTTTTAGGTCACAAAACATGTCTCAACAAATTCAAAAACACTGAAATCATACCGTGTATCTTCTCAGACCACAGTAGAATAAAATATAAATCAATTACAAGAAAAACATTAAAATCTACACCAAAGTTGTGAAATTTTTAAAAACTGCTGCTAAATGATTATAAGGTGAATAATGAAATTAAGATGAAAATCAAAACATTCCTCAACCTGAACAATGAAGGAAACATAAGCTGTCATAATACATGGGATTCACCAAAAGCAGTCTTACAGGAAAAGTTCATAGCCTTACATGCCCACATCAAAAAGACAGAAAGATGTCACATCCCAAGGAACTGTAAACGAACTAGCAAACAAAACTCAAAGCCACCAGAAGAAACAAGTAGCAAAGGTCAAAGAGCAGCTAAATAAAATGGAAAACAAAAATGTAATACAAAGACAAAAAGTTGGTTCCTTGAAAAGATAAACAAAATCAATTGATATCAACCTCTTGCTAGATTAGCCAGAAATATAAAAGAAAGGACAAAAATAAGCTCAATCAGAAATGAAAAAGAAGGTATTAGAATTGCTACCACAGAAATATAAAATATCATCTCAGAATTCTACAAAAATCTCAATGCAAATAAACTAGAAAACATAAAGGAAATGGACAAATTCCTAGAAACACACAAATGTCCAAGACTCAAACAGGAAGAAATAGAATTCCTGAACAAACCAGTAATAAGCAGTGAGATCAAAGCAGTAATAAAAAAAAAAAAATCTTCCAACATAAAAGGCTTCAAACCAGATGGATTTGCATCCAAACTGTACCAGACTTAAAGAAGAGCTGGCACCTATGCTACAGAAATTATCCATAACATCGAAAAGAAGGGACTCTTCCCTAACTGAATCTACAAAGCTAGTATTACCTCCATATCAAAATAGGAAAGGACACAACAAAAAAAAGAAAACTACAGACCAATATCCCTCATGAATATAGATGCAAAAATTATCAATAAAATTCTAGCAAAATAAAATACTAGCAAACTGAATTCACCAGCATATCAAAAAAAAAAAAATCTACCATGAACAAGGAGGCTTCACCCAAGGGATAAAAGTATGGTTCAACACACATAAATCAATAAATGTGATTCACCACATAAACAGAAGCAAAAACAAAGATCATATAATCATCTCAATAGATGCAGAAAAAGCATTTAACAAAATTCAGCAACTTTTATAATAAAAACACTTAACAAACTAGGCATAGAAGAAATGTATCTCAAAATTACAAAAGCCATGTATAACAAATCCACAACCAACATAATACTGAACAGAGAAAGGTTGAAAGCATTCCCCCTAAGAACTGGAACAAGACAAGGGTGTTCACTGTAACCACTTCTACTCAACACAGTGTTGGAAGTCCTAGCCAGAGAAATCAGGCAAGAGAAAGAAATATAGGGTATCCTAACTAGGAAAGAAGAGGTCAAGCCATCACTTTTTGAAGAGGTCAAGCTCTCACTTTTTGCTGTTGCTATGATCTTACATCTAGAAAACACCAAAGATTACACTGAGATTCCAGAAATTGATAAATAAATTCAGCAAAGTCTCAGGTTAAAAAAATCAATGTACATTAATCAGTTGCATTTCTACATGCCAATTACAATCCAGCTGAAATTCAAAGACTAAATATCATTCACAATAAGAACAAAGAAAATAAATTTCTTAAGAAACATCTCTACCAGGAGAACACTGAGGAAAGAAATCACAGATGACATAAACAAATGGAAAAACATATCATGTTTATGGATCAGTAGAAATCAGCAATATCAAAATGTCCATACTCTCCAAAGTGATTTACAGATTAAATAAACCTCCATCAAAAAGAACAAATCTGGAGGTATCCCATTACCAGTCTTCCAACTATACTACAAGGCTATGGTAACCAAAACAGCATGGTATTGATACAAAAAATGGAGACATAGATCAATGGAACAGAACAGAGAACCCAGATAAAACCATCTATCTACAATCAACTCATCTTTGACAAAGCAGACAATAATATACACTTCAGAAAAGAAGCCAAACTCAATAAAGGGTGCTGGAAAAACTCGATAGCCACATGCAGAAGAATAAAACATGACCCCTATCTTTCACCACTTACAAAAATTAATTCAAGATGGATAAAAGACTTAATTGTAAGTTATGAAACCATATGTAGTCTAAAAGAACATATAGGTTAAACCCTTCTAGAGATCACTTCAGCAAAGAATTTATGACTAAGACCCCAAAGGCAATTACAACGACAAAAACAAAAATAAATAAATGTGACTTGATTAAATCAAAAAGCTTCTACACAGCCAAGGAAATAATCAACAGAGCAAAAGGACAATCTACAGAAAGGGAGAAAATATTCATAAGCTATACATCCATTAAAGGGCTAATATCCAGAACCTACAAAGAAGTCAAATAAATCAGCAAAAAAGAAAAAATAAACCCTATTTATTGGGCTTAAAGACATGAACAGAAGCTTTTCTGTTCTGCCCAAGACATTTAAGTGGGCAAAAGACATGAACAGAAGCTTTTCAAAAGAAGATAGACAAATGGCCAACAAAAATGAAAAACTGCTCAACATCAATAGCCATCAGGGAAATGCAAATTAAAACCACCATGAGATAACACCTTATCCCTGTCACAAAGACTCTCATTAAAAAGTCCAAAAGCAATAGATGCTGGCATTAATGCAAAAAGGAATGGTGGAACTACAAATTAGTACAACCTCTATGGAAAATAGTATAGAGATTTCTCAAAGAACTAAAAGTAGGCCTTTCAACTAAGCAATTCCACTATTAGTTATCCCCCCCAAAGGGAAAGAAGTTATTTTATCAAAAAGACACCTATGTTTGAGTGTTTATTACAGCTCAATTCATAATCACAAAGATGTTGAATCAATCCAAGTGCTTGTCAGTTCATGACTGGGTTAACAAAATGTGATAGATACACGCACACACACACACATATGCAGTACTACACAGCCATAAAAAGAAATGAATGTGTCTTTTGCAGCATTTTGTATAGAACTGGAGACCATTATCCTCAGTGAAGTATATCAAGAATGGAAAAGCACATGTACTCTCTAATAATTTGGGACTTAATTGATGGGCACATATGGTCACAGAAAGAACTAAAAACATTTGAAATCAAGAAAAAAGGAAGTGAGAGATGAAGGGTCAAATAAAAACCTACCTGTCCTGTACAATGAACAATATTCAGGTGATGGGCACACTGACAGCCCTGACTAAAGCATTATGAAAGCTATCGCTGTAACAGGAACATTTGTAACTCCTTAATATTTTGAAATGTAAAAAAAAAAAAAAAAAAAAAAAAAAAAAAAATTTAAAAGAAAGCATTTCACAAAATTCAACATACTTTCATAATAAAAACCTCTCAACAAATTAGACATGAAATAAATAAAGGCTATATAGCACAAGCTCTCAGCTAACATGACTCTCAATGGTGAAAGCTGAAAGCTTTTACTCTAAGATCAAAAACAAGACAAGAAGATTCACTATCGCTACCTCTATTTAACATATTACTGGAGTCCTACCCCCAGTACTTAGATACAAAAATAACAAAAAGGCGTCCAAATCAGAAGGGAAGAACTTAAATTGTCCCAGCTTGGAGACTACATGATCTTAAGATGTAGAAAACTCTACATGTAACCAGTCATCTCTGAATCATGTGGCTTTACAAACAGGAGAGAAGTGTTTTTCATATTATGGTCCTCTTTCGGCTTCAGGATACAAGCCAGAGATACCCAAGGATCAATATATAAGCTGCTGACTTACACTAAATGGTTCATCAAAGAACCAAAGGTTCTAAGAAAATATCACTTCCTCTTATTGTCCCAGCTACCCCATTAGATATCTTGCCTTGGACAGGATATCTAATTATACACCTCATTTTTCTTATCTTTTAAAATAAAACAGTTGTGTTAAATGAATTCTGAAGACTCTTCCTTAGTTTAATGTTCTCTAGTCTAGCATACCCTTGGCAGTTTGCATCTTAAACCACCAGAGGTCAAAATTTTAACCACGAAAGATTATCCTCTCTTTTTTTATGCATAGGTCATTTTCAAGCTATGAAACAGACTAGAGAAGATATCATGTTAGACTTAACTTTTTTAGGACTTTGCTACTTTTTTTCCTTAATACAAACCTTTATTGACAACCTTATGGGCTTAACTGTGTCAATATAAGACATGTGTAAATAAGAACCATATTAATGCAAAGGCTGAAGTTTTTAGCCATCTCTGAAATTCCTATCAGCACTGTAAATTGTGAAACAACCCATCTCAAAGAATTAACTATTTCAATAAATATTCCCAGCATAAAGTAGCTATAACCTGCCCACAAAGCAAACTATAGTATAGCAAACCTCATAAAAATTAATAAATCTTTTCTAGTGCATGAAAAGTAGCTAGGGCTTGATTCAACGGCTTTCTACCTAAGTGCCATCAATAAACTGAACTTCAGAGACAACAGACACCAACAGAATAGCAACAGGACTTAAAGGACATCTCTGTGATGTTTTTACTTTACTAATTTAATAAAGGACACTTCCTTGTCATAACCATTAACAATCCAATGTGGAAATTAAATTTTAGAAGAAGAATAAATGTGTAATATGCATCATTTTGATCATTCATTTTTAAATAAAGGGCAAGTTTCTGTCATAAAAATCCATAAGGTTTTTTCTTTAAACTGTCAGAAACAGAAATCACCCTATAAAGACCTATATAGTTTATGAAGTCATGAAAACGGTCAAATGGCCATTGTAATAAGCTACAAATTAGGAAATTGAACATTAATTCTGAATTTGCTACTGACACAAGATGACCTCAAATGATGTATCCAACCTTCTTTTCAGAAAACTAAAGAACAAATGTAATACTATATTCTTTTTTCCTTCCACACAAACAACTATGTACAATGGAATAAAAATAAAATTGCATATATAGTAGATAGAATAAAACATGTTTGGATTGGTTTAAACTTTGGCATAGCACAATGTTAATAATTCAACATGTTTTATACCTGTATAATAAATTTTTAAATTATGTCTGAAATGCTTTGAAATCTTCAGAAACAGGTTTCTAAATGGCATAAGTAATCATTTTACTTGATTGGGCAAGTAAGAAACAGAATACCATGTAAGACAGACATGAATATTTTAATGTAGCAGTCTTTGGTTCACTTACTCTTAAAAGAAATAATTCAATCAGAACTCTTTCAAGAGAGTTACATTAATTGTAGAACAAGGAAGGGAAGAATCTTTCCCCCATTGAGTGATTAACATATTTTATCTTACAAAGGCCACTGAAGTGAATTCTGAACCAAACACTGTTCTAGAAGCTTAGCAACCTCCCCTTAGTGCTCATTCAGTTCAGCTCCCAATTGCACTCTTCCTTAGGTCACATCTAAATAATTCCAGGTGAATATATTCTTTATTTTTATAGGTCATAAATAAAATATATTTATAACTTCCATTTTAGTGTTAACCCCAGTAAGAAGTTATTTCTACCTTATATTGTCCTTACAGATATCTCCCAATGCAGTATTATCCTGGCTCATTCATTATATTTTTCTTCCTGTAAGTGTTTATATGGTTAAAGATTATCAGTGGAATTCATCAGTTTCCTCTTCTCGATAGTTATGATACAGAAATAAGCCCAGAACTATTCATTTGTATTTGCTAAACCATTAAACCATCTTTTTACAGGATCCCTAAGTTATCATCTTGTATCCTCAGAGTTGTTGTTGAGTTCCAGAGTAAGCTTATGATTATTTTCTATGTGGAAAATAATCAGTCATTATCTATCTGGAATTGATTTTCATTTTTCTCTTTTAATCTTCCAAGGTGCACAACGTGATGGCTTCAGATATACACACACACACATACAGAAACATTGTGTTCCGATTACAACAATCAAATCCATCCATCACCACTCACGCTATACATTAAAACCCCCAAACCAGCTCAACTTACAACTAAAAGCTTGTAACTTTTGATCCACAGCTCCTCATTTCCCCCAAATACCCAGCCCCTGGAAATTGCCTTTGTAGTCTCTGCTTCCATGAGTTTCATTTTTTTAGATTCCACATATAAGTGAAATTATAGAGTATGTGTCTTTCACTGTCTACTTATTTCACTTGGTATAATGTCCTTAAGGTTGAATCATGTCATCCCAAAGGTAGAATTTCTTTCTTTATAAAGATTACATAATATTCCATTATGTATATAAAATACATTTTTCAATCCATTTGTCAATGGACATTTAGGTTGTTTACATATCTTGGCTGTGAATAATGCTGCATAAACATGCAAGTACAGATATCTCTTCAAGATACTGATTCCATTTCCTTTGGATATACCCAGAAGTGGGATTGATGGATCTTATAGTAGCTCTATTTTTTATTTTTTGAAGAACCACCATATTTTTTCCATAATAACCGCACTAAGATACATGACTTGGTACAATGTACAAAGGCTCCCTTTTCTCCATATCATCACCAACTCTTGTTATCTCTTGTCTTTCACATTTGTTAAAATGGATATTAGGGAAAAGACCAGGAATAATAAGTAGAATTCTGAAATGTTGGGAGGTTTTTGTTGGGGAAGGGGGAATTTGTTTTATTGATTGATTGATTGATTGATTGATTTTGAGACAGAGTCTCGCTTTGTCATCCAGGCGGGAGTACAGTGACACAGTCACAGCTCACTGTAATATGAAATCTTGGGCTCAAACAATCTGTCTACCTCAACATCCTGAGTAGCTAGAAATCCAAGTGTGTGGTGGTGTACTATGGCTCACATCTGCAATCCTAGCACTCTGGGAGGCCAAGAACCACTCAAGTGTTCAACACAAGCCCCATATACAGGAGGTGGAGGGTTCAAACTCAGCCCGGGCCCAAAAAAGGAGAAAAATAGTTGGCATTGTGGTAGACACCTATAGTACCAGCTACTCAGGAGATGGAGGCAAGAAGATTATTCAAGCCCAAGAATTTGAGGCTTCTGTGAGCTATGATGCTACAGCATTCTGCCAGGCTGACTCAGTCTCAAAAAAAAGAAAAGAAAAGAAAAGAAAAAAGAAAAAAAAAAAAAAAGGAAGAAGAAGAAGAAAGAAAGAAAGGGAAACAAAAGCCAGGTGTGTGCCATTATGCCTGGCTATTTTTTTTTTTTTTTAATGAGATCTATCTATGTTGTCCAAGCTGGTCTCAAATTCTCAGGCTCAAGCAGTCCTTGTGCCTCAGCTTTCCAAAATGCTAGGGTAATAAATGTGAGCCACCATAGCAACCAACAAGTAGAATTTTATTTTATTTTTCATTTGAGGAGTACTAACCTGCAGTCATTCTTACTAAATAAATTTCACCTAAATTTCTTATTTCTATTTGTCTTCATTGAAAAGAATTCATTTTAAAGATCTTGAAAAATAATACTTCATTTTATATGGAATCAGAAAAAAGCTCAAATAGCCAAGACATTACTCAGAAATAAAAACAAAGCAGGAGGAATCATGCTACCAGACCTCAGACTATACTATAAATCGATAGTGATCAAAACAGCATGATACTGGCACAAAAACAGAAAGGTAGATGTATGGAACAGAATAGAGAACCAAGAGATGAACCCAGCTACTTACCGTTATTTGATCTTTGACAAACCAATTAAAAACATTCAATGGGGAAAAGATTCCCTATTTAACAAATGGTGCTGGGTGAACTGGTTGGCAACCTGTAAAAGACTGAAACCAGACCACACCTTTTACCATTAACTAAGATAGACTCTCGCTGGATTAAAGATTTAAACTTAAGACATGAAATTATAAAGATCCTAGAAGAGAGTGCATGGAAAACTCTTGAAGAAATAGGCCTGGGTGAATATTTGATGAGGAGGACCCCCTAGGCAATTGAAGTAGCATCAAAAATATACTACTGGGACCTGATCAAACTAAAAAGCTTCTGCAATCACAGTAAGTAAAGCAAGCAGAAAGCCCTCAGAAAGGGAGAAGATATTTGCAAGTTATGTCCCTGACAAAGGTTTGATAACCAGAATCCACAGAGAACTCAAACGTATTAGCAAGAAAAGAACAAGTGATCCCATCTCAGGGTGGGCAAGGAACTTGAAAAGAAACTTCTCTGAAGAAGACAGGTGCACGGCCTATAGACATGAAAAAATGTTCATCATCCTTAATCATCAGAGAAATGCAAATAAAGACCACTTTGAAGTATCATCTAACTCCATTAGATTAACCTACATCACAAAATCCCAAAACCAGAGATGTTGGTATGGATGTGGAGAAAAGGGAACACTTCTACATTGCTGGTGGGAATGCAAACTAATATGTTCCTTTTGGAAAGATGTTTGGAGAACACTTAGAGATATAAAAATAAACCTACCATTTGATCCTACAATTCCACTATTAAGTATATATCCAGAAGACCAAAAATCACATTATAACAAAGATATATGTACCAGAATGTTTATTGCAGCCCAATTCATAATTGCTAAGTCATGGAAAAAGCCCAAGTGCCCATCAACTCATGAATGTATTAATAAATTGTGGTATATGTACATCATGGAATATTATGCAGCCTTAAAAAAGATGGAGAGTTTACCTCTTTCATGTTTACATAGATGGAGCTGAAATATATTCGTCTTAGCAAAGTACCTTAAGAATGGAAGAAAAAGTATCCAATGTACTTAGCCCTACTATGAAACCAATTTATAGCTTTCATATAAAAGCTATAACCCAATTATAGCCCAAGAATATGGGGAAAGGGGAGAGGGAGGGGAGGGAAGGGGTGAGGATGAGTGGAGAGATGGTAATTGGTGGGACCACGTCTATGGTGCATCTTACAAGGGTACATGTGAAATTTACTAGGTGTAGAATATAAATGTCTTAACACAATAACTAAGGAAACGCCATGAAGGCCATGTTAACTAGTTTGATGAAAATATTTCAAATTGTATATAAAACCAGAACATTGTATCCCATGATTGCATTAACGTACACAGCTATGATTTAATAGAAAAAACTAAAGATAAGAGTTCATTTTAACTTTACTTCCCATCCTACAAGGTATTATGTATTCTCCTGGTTTTAAAGTTATCTAAAAGTGGTAATCCACGTAGTTTAATAAAAGAAAAATAAATGGCTATTCACTTCTGAACATTATTACTTTAGAAAATGAAATATATTGTGCTGAAAAATACCCCCAGGAAGCCTATGGGAAGTTTAGGTACACAGGATGTAATTATTACCTGAGCCAAGACATCGAGTCTAAGACCCTACTACACCCACAGATTGCCATGGCAGAAGTACTCAGGACCTTAATGTCACTGCTCATCAGGAGACACCACTTTAAAAACACATTAGAACCAAATGTTGCAACTCCCTTCTTGGGGGTTACCAACATGTTCTTCTTGTGACAGCACCAACTGCTAGACTTTGTATGTACAGGAACACCCCGTTGTGTATGTTCAGGACAGTGCTGGACACTGTGTGGTACAAAACCATATAAAATAGAGAATGTATCCTTATCCTTATACAACTTACAAAACATTTAGGAAAATGGTTCTGAGAACAACACAAAACAACATTATAATAGCTACCACTTAATATTAAATCCAAGCCAGGTGCTATGCTAAACCTTTAATATGTACTTCAAAGGACTTACTTTTTATATTGTTTTCTCAGAATAGGCAGTAAGTTAGGTGTTATTTTCCTAATGTTTTAATAGAAGAAAGTCGGGTGTCCAAGGCAGTACAAATAGTCTTACGAGGTCTGGCTAATTACTACCAAGTACACACTCTAACCACAGCACCACCTTATTCTCAGTAAGTACATAATTAATCAGATGCTAAATTGTATGACATATAAAAACTAAGAATGGCAGAGTGAAGAGTTTACATATTGACTAGAGGTCACAGGATGCAGTATCATCAGGGAGATTAGACTTTAGTTTGACCTTAAAGAATGATTAATAGTTAAATAAGTATGTAAATAGAAAGGGGCTGTACGTTCCAAATACCAAGTTACATAAACCTTATGCAAAGGTCAGAAGGCAAGAATATCACGCCATGATCAGAGAGACAATGATCAGGGTACATGATATGTTCCAAAGTGAATGTATACCTGAAATGCAATATTTTAATTTTATATATTTTACATTAACATGTAAGTGTACTTTAGTTTATATAACGTTCAAGTCACTAATATCAAATTTATATCAAAGGACCTAAAAAGCCTCCAGAAAAGGGATGTGTTTTATAATGTTACTATATTTATAAAGGTTGAAAGAAGAGAGAAAGAATTTAAATTAGAGTCCATATTATCAAATTATATTTTATTTCACTTCATATAGCCAAAGTCCCAAGGAAATCTCCTGATTTATAACCTCTCAAATTAATATATAAATATGGGATCTATATAATAACTGGAACTTCCTGTTACCATTCCTATGTACCATCAACAAAGAGGATAAAAACTAAGTAGTCCAAGCAGATAAACTCCAAAATTGCACCTGCAGATATTGAAAAATGAAAGACTGTCCAGATTCTCAGGTTAATTCTGTTTGTCATCCTTTTACCTCAGGCTAATTCATCCCAGTAAACCCACCACCTCATCTATCACAGCCTTCTCCTCTCAACTTTTCTTACCAAAGCTATTTGCAACATTAGTCTTTTTCCAAGTAAGAAAATACAGAGATACGTGTGCCCTGACCCAAGCAATAGCTGAAATATGTGCACACACTCTTTAAGTAGGAAAAAAAAAAAAAAAAGCTAAACTCACACCTAGGAAAGAATGCATATACACTAGGAGGCTGTCAGTACTGGGAAAGAAAACTCTCAGAAATCATCTTAACAATATCATATAAAGGCACAGAAATAAAATCTAATGAATGAGTCCAAGGAAACAATTATAGTTGATTCAATGTACATTCATAATTCAAAGCTAAAGTAACATGGGCATTTTAAAGAAATGGATAGAAGAATGAAATATGTTAGGAGAAAACCTAAATAATACATACAGCAAGGGACAATCTGTCAGTGGTTGGCGTGCAGGAAACTAAGGGCTAACCCCCTTTTGCATTTCAAAAGTATAGCAAAACACATTGATTTTAATTGCCTAGAATCTCAGGCCAAAACTTTTGGCATGCTTCTTTGTTCATACCAACACCACCAATAATATTTATTGAGCATTTGCTAAGAGTTATATTCTGTTTTGAGCACTGGAGAAAATCCACATTAAAGGTGACAAACCAGGGCCTGCCTTCATGGTGCTTACATTCTGTCATGATGAGGAATGATAAATATGCTGGGACCAAAGAACAAACCATGACTAATTCTCTGGTACAAAGAATACTGCCTTGTTAATGAAGAAGCTTTCTTGCTGAATTAGCAATGTTAAGAAAACTGAATCTTTTCCATTGAAAAATACTCTCTAGTATGTGCTTAATAGGTTTTTGGAGCTTTAAAGGAATAAAGACAAGGCCCACCAAGTAAGAGAAGAACTGATATTCTGACCCTTTGAACTCTGCCCATCAAGAAAACCTAACACTCTAGGTTAGGAGTCAGGTTTATTTGGATTTGAGGCCCAGCTTCATGCCTTATTAGTGCCATGACCTCAGGCACGTTATTTTATTCTTTTCTTTTTTTTTTTTTTTTTTTTTTTTTTTCCAGTGTTGACTATTTGTTTTTTCCTTTTTTTTTAAATTTTAGATTAATATGAAGGTACAAATAAATGATCGGGTTACATTGTTTACATTTGTTATGTAAAGTTCAAGTTGGAATTGAGACCTTCTTCCCAGGGGATGGTGCTGTATAACCCTCCATTTTATCCATTAGGTTAAAGCTTACCAGTTCTCCTCCCTTCGCCCCTTCCCCCGCCCACTTGAATTTGTTGGGTTTTTTTTCTCATGTGGGCATATAGTTGTTTATCTATTGATCTTATATTAGCAAGTACATTGATACTTGTTTTTCCATTTTTGTGATACTTTACTAAGAAGAATATTCTTCAACTCCATCCAGATTAACACAAAAGATGTAAAGTCTGCATCTTTTTATGGCTGAATAGTATTCCATGGTATACATGTACCACAGTTCATTAATTCATTCATATGTTGACGGGCACTTGGGTTGATTCCACGTCTTAGCAATTATGAATTGAGCTGTGATGAACATTCTAGTGCAAATGTCCTTTAAGGTAAAGTGAACTTTTTTCTTCCAGGTAAACACCCAGTAATGGAATTGTGGAATAAAATAGAAGGTCTACTTTTAGCTCTTTGAAGATTCTTTTTACTTCTTTCCATAAGGGCTATATTAGTTTGTAGTCCCACCAGCAGTGTAAGAGTGTTCCCTTCTCTCCACACCCACTCCAGCATCTGCAGCTTTGAGACTTTGTGCCATTCTTACTGGGGTTAGGTGATAGATATCTCAGGTGGTTATGATTTTCAGTTCTCTAATGACTAGGGATGATGAGCATTTTTTCATGCGGATTGGCAGGTCATCTGTCTTTTACAGAAAAGGTTATGTTCATGTCTCTTGCCCACTTGTAAATAGTATTGTTTGCTCTTTACTTTTGGAAACAGAAAAAAACTCAAATAGCCAATACAATTCTAAGAAACCAAAGCAAATCTGGAGGCATCACATTACTAGACTTCAGGTTATACTACAAGTCTATAGTGATCAAAACAGCATGATGGTGGCACAAAAATAGAGACATAGAGTTATAAAGAAGAATAGAGAGCCTAGTGATGAAACTAGCCGTGTTCACCATCTGATCTTCAATAAACCAAACAAAAGCATATATTGGGAAAAAGAATCACTATATAACAAATGGTGTTAGGAGAACTTGTTAGCCACATGTAGAAAACTGAAACTGGACTCGCACCTCTCACCACTTACAAAAATTGACTCTCACAGGATAAAATATTTAAATTTAAGACTTGAGACAATAAAAAGTCTATAAAAGGTGTGGGAAAAAATCTTGTCAATATCATCCTGGGAAAAGATTTTATGAAGAAAACCCCCTTGGCAATTGCAGAAACACCAAAAATTAATAAATGAGGCATGATCAACCTAAAAAGCTTCTGCACAACTAAGGTTACAACAACTAAAGCAAACAGACAGCCTTTGAAAGGGAGAAGATATTGGCCTGCTACAAAACTGACAAAGGACTGATAAGTTACTTTATTCTATTAATGGTTTTCTTGTCTGTAAAATAGTGCTAATGAAATCTACCTTACTGTTGTTATAAGCATTCAATGACTTTATCATACTATATCGTGTATAGCTTTCATTCAATAAACAGCATATATGATTTTTATAAATACATGTATATATTTATACACACTTCACTGTTTACCTTTTCTCACACATGTAATCTACCCATCTAGCCTCAATGCCATTCTCATAGAGCCTTACCTTTAGGCCCTTGAAGCATTCACCTTTTTCCAAATTTACAATTAGCTAGAATCTAATTATTGAAAATGTGCTAATAAGAAAGGATAAGGTAAGAGGACAGTGATTACTGCCTGCTGATTCAAATACCACCCAGTAGTAAAATACAGTCTTAGAAACAAAACTGTACTAAAAATTGCATAGACCAGAGCAGTGACTCATGGTGTGAATTTTAAGCAACATTATTTGGAGGCTTACTGTAGCTTCCAGTAACTATGACTGCTTCTATCACATGTGCTAATACCTCCTAGACTAGCAGTGCTCAACAATTTTGGCACCAGGGACTCGTTTCATGGAAGACAATTTTTCTAGAGGATGGAGAAGGAGAAATTGTTTTGGGATGAATTTTCCTCTCCTTACCACCACAGAGGATCTTCCTCTATGATAAGGGACATAAGCCCTGCTACCCATATTTCAGGGCTAGAGCTGTTCCCTTGATTTCTGCCCAGCCAAATCCAAATCTCCACAATAGGTATTTGCTTTGACTGTTAACTGGACAGGAAATGGCCTAGTTAATGTATCTTGCCAGGCCTTCCCACAGCATCTTCTGTGACCATTATTTTCTCCAGAGTGCTTACACACCCAGCAGTGATGTTTGTAAGCTGTATCCCCAATAGGCTAGAGTTCTAGGAAAAGCAGGAAACTTACTCAGATAATAAATTTAGCAGCAGCTGGATTAAAGGCAAACTAGCTGACTTTCCTTTGTTCCATCTTGCTCAACTTACTTTTTAATTTTTCCCTTTTTCTGGGGGTGTTTTCCCTTGCCAAGAATGGAGTCTTAGGTCCCTATTCTGCCTGCAGGAACCCTGAGGTTGTTTCCTGAAACTACATGGTCCCACCTGGGGGGTGAAGAGAGAGGGCATCATTATATTGCTTATGTCCTTAGCTCCACCTCAGATCATCAGGCATTAGATTCTCATAAGGAGCATACAACCTAGAGCCCTGACATGTACAGTTTACACTAGGGTTCGTGCTCCTATGAGAATCTAATGCTGCCACTGATCTAACAAGAGGTAGAGCTCAGGCAGTGATGTGAGTGATGGTGAGCAGCTATAAATTTAGATGAAGCTTTGCTCGCTCACCAGCCCACTGCTCACCTGCTATGCCACATGGTTCCTAATAGCCCATGGACTGATACCAGTTCACAGACTGGGGGTTAAAGACCACAGTCCTAGAACATCACTAATTTAAAAAAAAAAAAAAAAAAACTTAAATGATTATTGTGTCCTTTTTCATATAAATTAGAGTATGTACAAAAAAAAAATTCATTTGCTTTGGAGAAGTCTACAAACCAAAAACAACTGGCAGGAAAATAGGGACATAGAAAAGTTAAACATCAATGCAATACCAGTGATAGAGCATGATCTAGAACACAAACTTCTTATGGGTCTAATATTTCTAGGCCATACCAAGTTGACTTAGTGAAGTTTAACTAATATAGGAAGTCTTGCTTTGAAAACTCCCATCCAAAAGATCCAAATTTTGTGAATTACGCAATGGCAAAAAATGTCACACACTTCACCACCCCAACAGGAAAGACTCTGAAGGAACAGACTCACTGCCTGGCCATGCAAGTCATCCATTTAGTCATTTTTCTAGATACTATCATTGAACACATTCCTGCATTTCATGCAACCTAGTTAAAACATCTAACTGGCTCTTCTGATCACATCTGATGGAACTAAAAGCTTGACAACTCTGACACCTAGTGGCTGTGAAGAAACTGGAACTGATCCAGCATAGGGAGAGTGTTAGCTACTGAGGCAGCATCTGCAAACACTGAGCACTTAATCATTATGTTTACTAAGTTATAAGATACCAATTCTAAAAGACACTCTATAGAAGCTTTTTGGATTTATATTTATCTTGGGACCTACACAAGGAAGCAAAAGGAAAAAGCACTTTTATTTGTAAAGTGTATTTTCCCTCAACCTTCCACGTTTAGCAAATTTTCACTCATTTTCAAAAATCAAAGAAAACTAAAGACCAATTCATATTTTGGAATATTTAATTCATATTTTGGCACATTTGCTTAAGTATACCCACAACCTTTTACTTGTCTTCAGGTGATTTTTCTCCTCAGGTATCTGCCTATCAAATATAAAAGCCATCTGGGGGAGGGGGGAAAAGAGAGAGGGGGATGGGTGTGCTCCCACTTAATGGGCACAATGTAAGAATATATGGCAGAACTCTGGGGTGCGGGACACAACTATAATAGGGACTCTGCCTAACAAATACAAACATTGTAATCTAATTGTCTGTACCTTTACATTAATCTGAAATTAAGAAGAGAAATAAAAAATACCATCTGGCCAAACCATTGTAGAGGTTCTCTTTATGCCGCTGATGTGTGGTCAGTTAAAGGGGCCATCACAAACTGTCAGGAGTTTTCTTTAAGGGAGGTCTAAGACTACATGTGGAAACCCCTAAAGTATTTATCTAAAAGCAAGGACCACACTGAACACTGCAGGATCAGCACACATAGCCTACCGATGCCTTAACTATTAGAAGATAAGTCTCATCAGACCCACCTGCCCCTCTGACAGGCAGGATAATAGGAAACCTAAAGTTTTAGTTCATTTCCTCTGCCAGAAACTCTGGCTCCTACCTGCTGGCGTTTGAAGGCTAAATAATCCAAATTTTCCAGCTCTTTCCCAAGCTTCTGGTAGGTTTTCTGAAGATCGGATTTGTTGGAAACATTTTTAAGGGACTCAAATGTCCTTTGAAACTGAAATTAAAAGCAAAAGCAGATCAGGATAGCAGTATATTTTTCTCAAATCCCAGCTACCTAACACAGAAATAGTTAACAATGAGCCTCAGAGTCTCCCATGCATAATACAATGATAACAAATGCTTGCTAATTATCTTTCAATGAAATGATTAGAGCTAATTATAAATAGAGTAGAACCTCTGTAAGTTGACCAACTGTAACAAACTGATAAATGCACAGGGGTGGTCAACATAAGGAACTAGGCCTACTGTACTGATAGATGTACACATGATGGATGTCTGGTCAATGAAAATTAGGTCAACCTAAGGAGGTGGTCAATGTAGGGAGGTGGTCAACTATGGAGGTTCTAATGTAGTTAGAAATTGTATCCTAAGTATAATCAAACATTATTGCATAAATGAAAAGCTTGTTTAGTCACTCAATAAAAGAGCATACTTCATCAAAAAAGTTAACGTTTTAGAATATACCACTGCTTTTAAAAAAAACAATGCATGATTTCAAATCATAATGAGGAACCAACCATTATAAGAGCCCTCACATCCCAATCATGGAAACAAATTTGTGAAAAAGGAGATGCTTGCATGATATTTTACTATAATGGCATGGGACCTGGATTTTCACTGTAAAAATATCTATGAGGAATAGATCACCCAGCCCACTTCAAGAAGGAAGATCTCAGAGCTTATATTTTGAGAAGGAAAGAAAAGTAACATTTTGATGATCAAAGCATATGTGGTATGTTCAGCAAACATTAATTCATTTCTGCTCTATAACATAAATGAGTTATGAAATCAGTTCTGCTGAATCAGAATGCTCCCGTTCAGTTTTAAGTCACACAGTAGATAAATACAAAGGTGACAAATTATAGTGCATCACAGAATACTGTCTGCTACTGGTAATTAATGAAGCAAAGCAGCCCAGAAAAAAATTGGATTCTTGGTTTATTTTAGGAAATTAGAATATACGGTGGAGGGTTAGTGATTGAAAATGTCAAGTAATGTAATTTGCAAGACATTTGCATTTGCCCTCTCCTTATGTCATTTATCACCCATATTCTCACTCTGTGCCATTAGACAGATTTCCACAGATAGAGACCTCACCATCTTCACCACACCACAACTCCACTATGACTGTGATGCTATGAGACAGGCTAATAAGATTTTATAGAACATAATTAAGTTTCTGGGGAAATGATTTGACCCTTACTACATCAAATTCTATGGAATAATTCATACTAGAATGGCATTCTACTGAATTAAATCCTTAATTCCATAAAAGCTACATGTTTATCTCAATCCAAGGTGACAGAGCAAAAAGAAATGGGCAATAACAGCACTCAACTTCCATGCAGGACAATAAATTAAATTCAACAAATAATCACTGAGAACCTATTATGCACAAGGCACTATGAGGGTAAAAGATATTTCCATCCCTAAAGGAACTTTCAAATTACTGAGGAAACCAGACATGAAACTTAGACATTTATTGAGTGCCTGCTTGGCCCCAGGTACTTTATGCGTTCCAATTTAATCCTCACAAGAACCACAGGAGTCTCTGTTTCTCTTCCCATTCTCTAAGTAAACTGGGACTCAGAAAGTTTGATTGAGCTGGGTTTTTACTACAATGTTCATGCTCTTTTTACTCTACTGTTAACTCTAACATGAGGCAAAGTACTAAGGAGAGTGCAAAAAAGAGATAAAAGGAATATGCAGTGAAAACTCAAAAAAACGCACTGTTCCTGACTGAGGACCTCAGACCACACCAAAGACATGAGAGAATTTGAGTTGGACCTCAAAGGCCAGGAAGCCTTTTCTGAATCTTAAATGGAAACGAATTCTACCTATCAGCTCAAATATAAACATAATATGCTCATATTTCCCCTCTTGTAACATAATAAACAAGCTCTTTCAACATAATTTAATGACCTTTATATTAAATATTTATCATGTCATATGATCATTTCTGTGCCTTGCCCATTTCTCAGTTCCTTTTCACTATGTTTCTTTTTTTTTAATATTCATTTATTTATTTGAGACAGAGTCTCAAGCTGTCACGCTGGGTAGAGGGCTGTGGTGTCACAGCTCATGGCAACCTCAAACTCTTGGGCTTAAGCAATTCTCTTGCCTCAGCCTCCCAAGTATCTGGGACTACAAGTTCCCATCACAATGCCCAGCTATTTTTTTGTCGTTGTTACAGTTGTCATTGTTGTTTTAGCTGGCCTGGGCCAGGTTCAAACCTGCCAGTCTCGGTGCATGTGGCCAGTGCCCTACCCACTGAGCTACGTGCGCCACCCCTTTTCACTATGTTTAAATCAAAATAATACCTTATCCCAGACTCTAAACAATTTAAGTAGTTTTATCTCTGAATTCATTAATGCAGGCTATTTGCCAACCAATTCATTTAATTCTAAAGCATTCTTTACCCTCTGCACATTCTCTTCTTAAGAAATATTAGCTCAAAGAAGCCAGATGCCCAAGTCCACCTACTGTATGACTCTGTTTATATGAAACATCTAAAATGGGCAAATTCATACAGAAGGAAGGTAGGTTAGTGGATGCCAGGGGATAGGAGAGGGAAAAACTGGGAGCAACTGCTGAAAGGTACAGGATTTCCTTGGGGGGCAACAGAAATATTTCAAATAAAATAGTGGGATGATTGCACAACATTGAGAATATTCTACAAACCGCTGAATTATGTATTTCAAAATGGAAAATTTTAGTTATGCGAATTTTATCTTAATAAAAAATTGCAAAAAAAGAAATATTAGCCCTACTTAATTATTTCTTCTTCACATTTATCTCAGTGAACTCTATACAACTCCAAAATGGATACAAAGATTTCAAAGAAAGAAACACAAAAACCCACTCCTTCCAGGTAATATGTTCATCACCAAAGAAGGAAGGGAGAAACTCTAGTAACTTCACATCATCACAAAAAATGTTTTAACTAAAGGCCAGAGTTTGCATAATGTAGAGACTTTAGCTTGAACTTTGATTATCCGGACTTACATCCTCCACTTATTGATAGTAAAGAGCTTAAAATACTCTAAAACTATGATGATTCCATTCGTTTAAGTAGATGTTTTTCACTTACAACAACAAATAATTGTCAAAGAGAAGACATAGGACTCCTGTGGTATAACCTTGGCTGAGATTCCCATGGAACACATGCCACCCCCATCTGCCTGCATGTACACTTCAAGATACAGAAGAATAAAAGCAATGATTTTACTTTGCAATGAAGCTGAGGTATAGAATAAAAAAAAAAAAAAAAAAAAAAAAAAAAAAGACTGGCTAAGCTGAGGCCTAGATTTTAAAGACTGTTGACTTGGTCTGATTTTTCTAACAGGCCACTAAGCTTAATCATTGAAACAGACCTCTGAGATTTTCTACTGTAGTTCAATGTACTATAATTTCCTTATATTGACTATTTCTCAAAATAAATAATCTCCCAGTTGGAGATATGTTGGAAAAGGAAGCATGATTAATTGAAGAGATTTTAATATTCCTGGATTTTACTTGTCCAAAGTTTTAAGTAGAAATTAAAAGGAGCCAAAAACTCCAAGGTTCAATTTGTTGAACCTGGGAATTTATCCTGTTTTAATGTTTTAACTTATTATAAACCAAATTGAGACCTTAAAAAAAAAAAAGCTTAGTGAATCAATCTGAATGAAAAATAAACCTAGGTATGTTTTAAAACTGTTGAAACTGAATATTAATATGGTCTCTGAACTGAAAATCAAATCCAAATCTGTCCTGTTTGACTACTTATAATATATCACAAGTAGACAAGAATGAGATGTGAACAGTATCCCTAAGCCAACACTCCCAGAGTGTTTTTTCTCATCAAATTCCTTCTGTTCAGTAATAATAATAGTAACCTGTAAAATGAAACAAGAGAGACCTTAATTGCTCATCTCCCGTTAAAATAACTGATACCTGTTTTGCAAAACAGGGAAGTAAATGTGTAGTGTACCTCAGCATTCCCTTGTCCCAGATATATTTTTTCTCCTCTTTCCTAATAACACTTACTTAAATAAATCTAAGCCAATGTTCTATATAAACTATACATCCAAGGAGTTTGTAAAATTATGTAGATTTATGGAGTAATTTGAGAAGGAGGACAAGACAAGAAGAAATAGGCTGAAGCAGGAGGGAAAAAATGCAGCCAGGGCTCTGGGAAGGAAAGCTTTCCTAGCCTTCATTGCCAGCGCTCTTCCTTTTATAATCAAATCAATTGAGTCGAGCAACTCCAGAGCGCCAGCAGCCTACTAATACCCATAATTTAAAAATATCAAGTATCATTGCTCTAAAAAAAAAAGCCAGCTCAACAATCACCATTTTTCCTTATCTTATATTTTGTGCATTTGTACAAGGTGTTGGGTGCTATCTAGAACATAAAAAGAAACCCCAAACTTGCAGCATTATGTGTACAAATAGAGTATCTAGTAAGTGCCCTAGTGAAAACACTAGGTCACCAAGTATGATCTAGTGTTCCTAAAATGCCAATTTGAAACAATGTCAAAAGATTCTGGAGACTAAAGCAGAAGGAAAAAATAGTCCAAAAACTAATATATCAATGTCCTATAAATGTTAATGTTTAGCATAAAAAGAAATTGGCTTAAGCATAAGAAGTGGCTAATCGACCTTACTTAAATCTGGCAACCATAAACAATCAAAAATCAACTATTATAGAGAAAAAGTATTTTTCTGAACTTAATCCATTAATTTTCATGCATATTTTCCAAATGAACTTGAGAGATGATAATAACACTCATTAAAAAGAAGTTTACAACTGAAGCAGGAAATTAAAGTACACATACATATACAAAATGTTTTTTTACATAAGGAATGATCACAAAAGTTTAGAAGATAGACAAAATTGGGCTCAGGATCTAAATTAGAAATAGTCCTTATGTAGTTGAAGGCACTGGTCTTGATGTCTGGGGTCCAAGTCCTTTCTATGCCATTTAACTGCATAATTTTGAATAAGTCACTGCTCTAATTCTTGATTGTGTTATCTATAACACGAAACAAATTGTCTTTGCCTGCCTAAATTATAATGTTGTGAAATCAGTTGAAGGAAAATGACAGCCATTCATTCAATTCTTTTTTTTTTTTTTTTTTTTTTTTTTTTTTTTAAAAAGTCTTTCTGTGTTTCCCGTGGTTTTGTTCTGTGGCAATCAACCTTCAACTCTTGGGCTTAAGCGATTCTCTTGCCTCAGCCTCCCAAGTAGCTGGGATTACAGGTGCCTACCACCATGCCTGGCTAATTTTTTGTATCTTATTAGAGACGGGGTTTCACCTTGTTGGCCAGGCTGATCTCTAACTCTTGACCTCGTGATCCGCTTGCCTCGGCCTC
>CAUYPK010142629.1:0-10768 GCA_963574355.1 Loris lydekkerianus
TCAAGCACTTCGATAACTTTCTCGCCGGTAGAACCTTTGCCAATCAGGACCTAGCAAAAACGGCCTTCATTGACTTCATTGAATCCTGAGCACCCAATTTTTATGCCGATGGAATTAATCAACTTGTGTTATGTTTGCAAATGTGCACTGATTCAAATGGGGCTTATTTCGATTAAATTGAATAAATATTCACTGAGATATTACAGTTTAAAGTAGACTCATAAAAACGGACAAAACTTTTGAAATGACCTAAATATTTTTAACTGATGTAATAGACAAACCTTCAAATCTCAGTAGCCTAGCACAATAAAACTTTACTTCTCACTCTTAACTTGTAAGAATGCTCCTATTTTGTTAGCTCTCCACACAAGAGAAAGAAACCTAGCCCCCTTCCATGTTGTGGGTCCATTTTCAAAACATAGCTTGAAAGTTTCATTTGGGACTTGTCTCCATTCTCTGTATCTCAAAGGAGAGCCTCACTCTTCAGGTGGGAGCGACAAGCTTCGATGTGATTTGCATTCCTTCTGCTCATGTTTCCTTGGCTGGAACTCAGACACACAGCCTCACTTAGCTGGAAGCTATAGTCTAATGGCTATAGTCTAGTGGCTCATGAAAAGAGGAAGCAAATTGAGTTGTCATCTAGCTGTTTCTGCCATAGATGCTGAAAACAATACAGAAGTGAGAAAACTGTATCAATGGAAGAGCTTTACGCAGTTGACAGACATTCAAGGGAAAAACTACATCAGTGTGAATTCCATCAATGAAAAAGTTTCCTACGTTTAAAGAGACATGTAGAAGACAATTATTAGTTAGGAAAATACATCAGGTGATCTACATATAGTTAATTATCAGTTGTGCGTGCCAATGACATCACCCACATGATCTTATTTTATTTAATACCCTGAAGGACTCCTAGAGGAAAATGATACTACTTTTTTGATAACCTGCTTATAAAATTGTTTATGTTATCATTTATAATGGAATTAATAAAACCAAACAGCTTTAGTTCTCCAGATGCTATCAAAAATTTTCAGATGATTGCAATTTTAGCATAAAATTATAAAAATGCATGAAAATGAATACAAATATGTGAATAGAATATTGATGAAAACAAATGACAAAAATAGGCAACTAGAAAACAGAAATTATAAGATATGGGATACATTTTGTAGTTAGAACAAATCAACTTAGAGAACATAAGTTAAACAACACATGTTGTAAGTGGCATTTTAAAAGTGGGTAAGGAAAGAAAATTAGAAATATCTAATGGAAAGGACATAAAAAGCAGAGGCAGCTAAGATTCATCTTCAAAGTAAAGACTGGTTAAAAGGGAGAAGTAACACAAAAAGACAAAGGAAAAAAATCAGAAAAACAAACAAAAAAATTAGAGAGTCCCCAAATATTTAAGGAGAGAGACAAATGGAAAATGATTTTAAAGACGCTCTGAAGTGAAGCTGCTACTTTACCATTCCTCATATGTATAAGGAAGAAATTTAATTTTGAATCAAAACAGCTGAAAGAGAAAACTAGATAAGCCATGTGTGGTCAGGTATTAGAAAGAGTACTTTTAAAGACACAAGTCATTAGCTTTGTGTTGCTTATTTGATGTATCCTTAACCTTAACAAGAGCTTTTTCAGTCGATGCCATTATCTAATAGCCAACTATTATGGATTTTCAGAGAAAAATACATTATCTGCAGGAAAACTTTCTGAAAGTCACAAACAAGTATGAAGAGCCCAGAGGCAAAAGATTTGTAGAATCTTTAAAAGATAGCTAGAGGCAAGAGTTTGAGTCCTGGGAGCAGATCACCAAAAAAAAAAAACCTCTCCTCTGCCTAATAAATGCTCCGTACAACAAAATCTATTCAAAGCACAACGGAGAAAACAGAATCAACGTCAAGTCGCTGCAGTCTGCAACTGCATCCTTGCTAGAAACAAGCCACAGGTCTGCCACTGACACAGAATTATTCACAAACAAACAGCCTGCCTGCAGGAAGAGCAAAAAAAAAAAAAAAAAAAAAAAAAAACACTTTAATAATCAAATCCAGTGACAACATAAATATTTTACTATGTCACTCTCAGAGTGCAAGCTGGTTTATCTTCTAGAATAATTCAGGGGACAAAACATGATTCTGTTTAATAGGAAACATACTAGCTTAATTCTTTTTTTTTTTTTTTTTTTATTAAGAAGCTATAACCATTTTCATTGAAAGATACAGGTTGCTTAAGACTCTCTTCATCTGAACCTTAAAAGCACCCCTGCCAAATAACAACATAGGGTACAGATTCAATCCTCACTTCGTCAGCATAAAACCACCTTTAGATGTACGAGTCTACATATCTATCCTTTTGGGATGACTTTATCTTCTCTTGGTGATGTGAAATATAAAATCAGGAGAGACAAGGTGAGACAAAGCAAGTATGAAAATCTTTAAGGGTAATTCTATACAATAATCCCATTTTACTACCGTGTCCTAGAGAGTTGAAGTGAGTACAAAAACCCTTCCCTTTCTCTTCCTCCCTTCCTGCCCCCTCCTCAGACCCCCCTCACAACCCTGCATGCGTGGGTGTGCACACAGCACACTCTACACTCAGCTGCCCTTTCCTAACTATTATATTTAATTTAGAGCTTGCTCTAAGCCAAGGTAGCTTAGAGCTGGTAGCTCTTCCCCCATTGGCTGCCCAAACTGTATCTTTCATTTGGCTTACATTTCTTTGTTAATGTTTTTTTTCTCTGTGTTTTCCTGCCTCTGTCTAACCTCATTGTTCTGAGTCTTACTGTAATTTTAATTATGTCATGATGAAAAGAAATCTGAAGCACATGTAATAAGCCAATGTCTTAGAATCAATCCATGTTCAATCCACGTGAATAATTGCATCCTACCTGGAGAGACCAATCCCTAATTCAAAGGGTGGAGCCTATGTGGCCAGATATAATTTTACTCTCTTTAATGCAAGACTTGATCAGTTTGGCCCAATTTCTTATGTGGGGCTAAACTGGAGGGGAGAATTTTTAGTCACTGGTTAGTGACTTGCAAGTTCTTCTGTCACCATTTGGAAATACAGAAGCTTGACGTGGGAAGTGAATTGTGAGACAATTGTTTTATAATTGAATTCCTAAGGTTTTAGAAACATACTAGGAGGGACTATAAACGCCATTTGCTAAATGGTATGGTCTGAACATTTGTGTCTCCTTCAAAATGCATGTTGGAAATTAAAACTCAATGTGTTAGTATTAAGAGGCAAGTCTTGTAGGAGACAATTAATTCATGAGGGCAGAGCCACTTTATAAAAAGGCCAGAGAGAATGAGCTAGGATCTTTTTTCCCTTCCACCTTCTGCCTTATGAGAACTCAACATTCATTTCTCTGGAGAAGGCAGTAACAAGGCACCATCTTGAAAGAAAAGAAAACAGCCCTTTGAGTACCTTGATCTTGAACTTCCCAGCATCTAGACCTATGAGAAAATAAATTTCTGTTCTTTATAAATTTCCCAGCTTGTGGCATTTTATTTTAGCAGCACAAATAGATTACAATACCCAGTTTCTTAGTTTTGCACCAAACATCATGCTAAGTCCTTTATCCATCATCTTGCTTAACTTTTACTGTAAGTCTTTGAGATGTACACTATTGTCTCCATTTTATAGGTGACAAATCCAAGGCTTGCTTGATGAATTTAAGTTGTTCGAGGACACACGCCTGGTATGTGCAGATTTAAGAGAGAAACCTAAGTCTACTTGACTTGAGGCTGTGGTTCTTCATGCTGGAGGACCTGACAGAGAGTGACATTGAGACATGAAAGTCACATCCAAACTCCTATGGTTGGGCGTGTATACCCTTGACTCCAATGCAAAGCTCTTCCCAGATGTTTTCCATGCGACTTCACATGGAAGAGGACATTTGTGACTGATGGTGGCTAGGCACCAGCTCAGGTTTATGAAAATCTAGCCAATTGTGCAGATAAAAATTATACGATGGGGAAGATCAGCATGGTTTTTAAAATTCCATCTCCACATGAAGATGGGTAAACACAGATCATATTCTACCCTGAAGGCTGATTATGAGCATAAGGATTTAGTTGGGTGATAATGAACAAAGAAGAATAGTCAGATTCTATTTTTCTAGTGAAAAAAGTAAAAGATTAGGTAATTTTTAAATATTATAATAAATTCAGTCCTCTTCTAATCTCAAGTCAACTTCCCTAGTGATTATGATACATTTTAGCCATTTGACCACCTGAGCTTATCTTGCTCAAGTAATAGAGATTTTTTTAATTAAAAATATTACCACAGTTGAGCAGTGCCTGTGGCTCAGTGAGTAGGGCACCAGCCCCATATACCAAGGATGGCAGGTTCAAACCTGGCCCCGGCCAAACTGCAACGAAAAAATAGCTGGGCATTATGGCCAGAACCTGTAGTCCCAGCTACTTGGGAGGCTGAGGCAAGAGAGTCACCTAAGTCTAAAAGCTGGGGATTGCTGAGCTGTGATGCCACGGCACTCTACCAAGGACAACAAAGTGAGACTCTGACTCTGTGTCTAAAAATACATACATATTTGTTATGTATATTTTATATTTATATTGTATAAATTTATATAAAATATAAATATGATATTTATATAATTATAATTTATATTATAATTATATAAATTAAATTACATAAATAATATAATATATATTATATATTTTGTAAATATTATATGATATTTTCTATATTATATATTTTATATATTATATATAATATATATTCTATTTTATATATTATATAAATATATTTTATATATTATATATAAAATATTATGTATATATTTTATAATATATAGAAAATATAATATATATAAAACAGAAATTTTATATTTAGTTTATATATAGTATGTATATAATATATAATATATATATATTACCATAGTTACATGCTTTTTATTTCTTCTGTGACTGCCTATTATTAAAACCCAGGTTATACAATGTAAGGCTTAAATTCTTACCTTCTTTTCAGATGAAATTCTTCCTTTTTGTTAATTTCAAAAAAGAAATAGAATCTATAAATTTGGAAAGACGTATTTTTTACAAACTGTATTCAATGATTATATCTGTTTTTAAAAATAAATATGATGTGAGCAAAATGTAACACCAACACTACATAAACAATAGCTGTCTCAAAATTACAAATCTATTTCCTTCATTATTGCTGATGCCTCAACCAGAAGGAACAAAAGGGAAGACAAACAAAGTGAAATAAAAACAATCTATTTCCTTCAACCTTTCCTGCTCCATAATTACTTCCTGTGTTTATCTGATATCTGCTTCCTGTTGCCTATTTCCATATGCTTTGCTCATATAAACAGCCAATGGAAATGCTGTGAATAGAGAAAAGATTTACACCAATTTCTGGCAAATTCTTTAGCTTGCCTCATTTTAAAAATGGTATTAAAATTAGAAGGACATTACCTTTCACTTTTCATTTAGGGTAAGTTGTCAGAAGTGGACAACTGAAATATGTCTTCAAGATAAAGCCACCTAAGTATTTAACTTTATTTTCCCCACCTTTCATCTTTGTCACGAGGGGGACTTGTCTTTGCCTGATTGTTTTTTATTTGCATGTCTGAACATGTTAAAGTCCTTACCCACTTATCAATAAAAGTCTTTATTTCTCTTTCTTGTTTTGAATGAATTAATAAAATGCATCTGTGACAACACCTTTTAGAGTTATGAAGATAACTTTTCAAAACATTTTGGTATACTTTCTATGTTCCCTTTAATTCATTCAGAATAGATGTATAAATAGAAAAATTAAAATAGGGCTATGTCTTATTTTAGAATTGCCTATTGGTCAGAGAAAGGGCTTATTAATTTCCTCTTTGAACTATATTGCCCTGGAGTATAATAAGGTTCTGGACCTAAATGAAACCTTCTCTCTAGCCAGGGGTTTCTGGATGTACCCAGTTGGTCCAAAATATAAAAGTGCAGGCTTTCCAGATGTTCTGAAGCCCCTGCTACTCAGAGAGTAAGACATAATAACAAATGTTACAAAAATAACTAATTAAAGAAATGTGGGAAACTTCACAAAATTAAACTTATTTCTTTACTGTAGAACTTCTCAGATTCTGTAATACAGCAATGCACATGTAAATTTCCGTGTATGTATCAGTAAGAAGTAATTCCACACAGGTTTCCCCAGATATTCTTATACACAAAATTGCTCTGTGGTGCACATCCCCAGACCATTGCTTTGCCTAGGCTAAACTGAGAAATGTTTCACAAAATAATAGCTCTTCAAGGAGAAAACAGGACATTTTGCAAAACCTCAGGAATCTCTGGCTGACTGGCAGAGGCAGGAAAAGTGGAGAAACGAGCGTCAGCCTAAGGGACGGTTCCCTGGGCTTCTTCCCACTTGGCTTTCAGCGTTCCTTCAACACTTGCAGGAGAAGGGGTCCATTAGCAATGAAGACAGGCTTCTGGAAGCCTACACAAGCCAAAATGTGGTTTAGAAAACTATTTTATGCAAAGAAGTCAGCCAAAGGAAGAAACCATTTGATGAAGCTGTCGATTGGACAATGTAATAGCAAGATTTACCAGGTCTGACAGTTAAGTTCCCAAACCCATCCTACAAAAAGTGCTACATACCTCATTGCTGCATATCATCGGTATGGTCACCTTCAAAGTGTACCCTTGGGAGCTATGCACCAATATCAGTGTCTAGTTCACCCTTCAAGAGAGAAACCTAAGTCAAAGCTATTTTGGAATTCTTTCTGGGACCAACCATCAGAGCTGGTATCATATGATGTTTTACAGTTAAGTTCACAAAGTCATTCTAGAAAGGTAATGTATCCCTCACAGATGAATATCACTACAGTCACCAGACAGCAAAGGAGAGTACTTCAGTAATAGTCTTATTGATCGTTTAAATTTGTGTACTTAAACAACAATAACAAACTTCCCTGGCAGTTGTATAATGTTGTATAATGTATATCAGAATTTATGAAGTAATAAGTGGCCAATAAATTTGAGACTTGTTATTGATAAGGAATTTTATTCCTTAGCCATAAATATTAAAGAAGAAAACAAAATTTGGTTAAATATCATGTTACATTTATTGCATACAAATATAGTCAATAAGAATCAAGATTTCTAGGTATGCATGAAGCTGTTTCTTCAGCATTTTATTATTTTAAATACTTTTTCCAAAGTGTAGTTAAGGATGAGATAATAATTGTCATGTAGAAATTCTGGAATTCTTCCTATCGGAAAGTAAATGCTAACTTCATTACTAATGAAACTAGGTCTTCTGAAGTTCTAAGCACAGATGAGTTTTTTTTTTTTCTATTAAAGCAATAGATACTATCATTGCTTAAATTATCAGATTTAAGATTTAATTTTATTGATAAATTTGTAGAATATGTTTTAGGAAAGATATTTTTCTCTTTTGGTGAACAGATTTCTTTGTAGTTGCTGAATTAATTTAAAGTTAATTATGATATTATTTTTCTTATAATCATTTTTAAAATAGGATTCAAAATATACATTTTAAGTTAAAAATCTTGAAATGAATGTTAAACAATATAACATAAACCACAATCTCTTTTTATGAAAGAAAATGTGGAAAATTGATACCTGTATATTGTTGAGTAAATATAGCAAATTTTCAGATTTTGTTGCACAGAAATGAGCAACTTAAATAGAGGTAGTGGATGGATATAGATATAGATAAAAATGGATATAGAAAATAATTCATTAATCATCTCATTTCAGTCCACTTATAATAATAATCACAAGTTTTCATTAAATTTCCATTGATATTATAAATAAATGCTTTGCATAGCTTATTTAATTACATCTTCAAAATTATCTTTGATATTAGATACTCATTTTGTCTTTATTTAACAAGTGAATAAATTGATCAGTTGGGCTTAGTTTACTCAGCTGGTAAATAATGAAGCTATGATTTCCATATATATGGACTGATTTCTTGGCCAAAACCCTTAAACACTGAGATTTGCACATTTTGCACACAGAACGTTCTGTCCTGGTATTGGCACCATTGCATAGCAATTCAGTTGATGTTGAAAACATACCCGAAATCCATACCTCAGTCATTGAAGTCATAATGCACTTATGGTGGGTGTATATTGAATCAAAATGCAAATTAGCCTGCATGACATATCACACATCTTCTCTGAGTTGGGTCCTTTAATGAACAAAATACAGTGTTGAATGTGAGCAATAGAATCAGGCCAACTTCTTTTTATCTCCTTCTGTTGTCTGGTTTACCTTTTCTTATTTTATAAAAGATTTAAAAAGAGAGTATATTTAACCTCAAGGAAGAAGCCTTTGGGCTCTTTGGGTATGGAACTGTAAAAAAAAAAAAAAAAAAAAAAAAAAAGTGCTATGATAGAACTTACAGGAGGCCCCCAAGAAGAAGCATTCACCCAATCCTGCTGAGGGAGCAGGGAGTGAGGCCAGAAAAAGGATTACTCAGGAAAACACATCTGCGCTGAGGCTTAAAGGGTGAGGCAGTTTGAGCATCATTCTCAGCAGAGGAAACAGCAAAAGCAAGTGCAGAACTGTGTATCTCAGCAGCAGCACTGGCAGGGACTCTCAGCAAGGTAGCTCAGAGGAGAACAAACCAGAGTGGTTCAGAAGTCAAAGTGCAAATGGTCTTGATTCTACGACGATAAGGACTTTGCACTTGGTCCTTTTGGCAAAGTGAAATGATTGAGAAATGTCGAGAGAAGCAATAGGATGGCCACATTTTTTTTTGTTTGTTTGTTTTTTGAGACAAAATCTCACTATATGGCCCTTGGCATCTCAATCACAGCAACCTCAAACACTTGGGCTCAAACGACTGTCTTTCCTCAGCCTCCCGAGTAGTGGGGACCACAGGCGCCCACCTCAATAGCTGGCTATTTTTAAGAGACTGGTCTAGCTCTGGCTCAGGTTGGTCTAGAACCTGTGAACTTAGATGATCCACCCACCTTGGCCTCCCAGAGTGCTAGGATTACTGGCATGAGCCACTGAGTCTGGCCAGGATGGCCATACTTTTTAAAGATCATTTTTTAAAACTGTGTTTGATTGCACAAGCGTAACACACATGCATTTGAGAAGCTGTGAGCAATAAAGGAGAATGTACTTCATACAAGGAGGTATGAAGAGGGATAAATGGGGCCTCATGGAGTTGTGCAGTATACAACCTATGAGACTGTATGTAACAATCTTATTCTAATACTCAGGAGAAAATGGCAAATTTTCTTTGATTCTACCTCCCAGCAAAAACATTAACATTTTGCTCTGTTTTATTCCAGTTTGTCTCCTAAGGATGTGGTTTTTATTCCTTTGTTTTAAAATCCATCTATTTTATTCATTCACTCATTTATATATTTAATTTTTAAAGATTTTGTTTTTAGAGTAGTTTCAGGTTTATTGCAAAATTGAGAGGAAGGTACAGAGATTTCCTATATAAAGTACAGCCTCTGTAAGTTGACCACCCAAGGGGCTGTAACAAACTGGTCAACACACAGAGGTGGTCAGCATAAGGAACTAGGCCTGCTGTACTGATACATACATATGGTACGTGTCTTGGTCTATGAGAATTAGATAAACTTGAGGTGGTCATGTAGGGAGATGATCAACTATGGAGATTCTTCTGAACTTCCTCTCCCAATCCCTCCCCCACAAGCAGAGCTTCATGTGTCATCAACACCCCCTACCAGAGTAGTTCACTTGTTATAGCTAATAAACCAACAGTGTAACAACATGATCACCCAAAGTCCAAACTTTCCAGTAAGGTTCTCTGGCTTTGTATTAAGAGATTTTCTTTCTAGGGACTAACTATGGCAGCAGTTTCTGAAACATTTTTGGAGTGAGATAGGACCAGAAGGAGAGAAAAGAGATCACAGATTATTACAAGGGACCTAGTCAAAAAAGATAAGGGCTTTAAGACTGAGGCCATGAAGATAAAGAGGCAATGATGAATCTGTTCATGGGCTCAATGTGGATACTAGTGGAATAGAAGAAACCCATCCTTAACTGTTGTGTTTTTTACACCACTTGCTTCCCCTCAATAGTAAGTAAAACTGGAGGTTGATTAAGCTGATGGGGAAAAGAGAACTTTAAATGTTCAGCTAGGATATGATTATTGAATATCTACTGTGTGCATACTCTGATTTGTGCTGTAGGTAGAAAATATAAATTAGGCATGCTTCTGGTTCTCGAGGGACTCATATCCTGTTAGATATTCCAAATAAGACTGAGGATATATTTGTGTGCAGAGATACTTGTGACTCTTGAGCACATATGTGGTGCCAGATGCCATGTGGGTACATAGAAGAACTCATCACACATGCAGAGTGAGGTGGGACAGGAATAAGGACAGAAGCCTGTGGAACTGCAGTAGTCAGTAGCCAGTTAGAAAAACAGAAAGGGAGGGTCTGGGACTAGCAAGTGCAGGAGAATGCAATCAGCTACAACACAAGAGAAGATTCGAAATGGTAGGTTCACAAACCTTAACAGTGTCTGAGCAAGGTGAAAATGAGCCTAGAGCATCAGATGTGCGTTCAAGATGGTAGTCTGCAACTCTAGTCAGAGTGGTGTCGAGGCACATATAGCATTGAGTTCCTACAGAACACAAGAGATTGTAGAATATAAATGTCTTAACACAATAACTAAGAAAATGCCAGGAAGGCTGTGTTAACCAGTGTGATGAAAATGTGTCAAACGGTCTATAAAACCAGTGTATGGTGCCCCATGATTGCATTAATGTACACAGCTATGATTTA
>CAUYPK010142632.1:0-13303 GCA_963574355.1 Loris lydekkerianus
GGGGACCGTCAGGGCCTGGGGGGAGTCAGTGGGCCGAGTATTGAACTTGGGGGAGGCTGTGGGGCTGTTTTGGACTTGGGGGAGGCAGTGGGCGCAGTAGTGGACTTGGGGGAGGCAGTGGGCACAGTAATGGACTTGGGGGAGGCAGTGGGCGCTGCAATGGATTGGGGGAGGCAGTGGGCACAGTAATGAACTTCGGGGAGGCAGTGGGGCAGTAATGGACTTGGGGGAGGCAGTGGGCGCAGTAGTGGACTTGGGGGAGGCAGTGGGGCACAGTAATGGACTTGGGGGAGGCAGTGGGCACAGTAATGGACTTGGGGGAGGCAGTGGGGCAGTAATGGACTTGGGGGAGGCAGTGGGGCTGTAATGGACTTGGGGGAGGCAGTGGGCGCAGTAATGGACTAGGGGAGGCAGTGGGGCAGTAATGGACTTGGGGGAGGCAGTGGGGCACAGTAATGGACTTGGGGGAGGCAGTGGGCACAGTAATGGACTTGGGGGAGGCAGTGGGCACAGTAATGGACGAGGGGAGACAGTGGGCGCAGTAATGGACTTGGGGGAGGCAGTGGGCGCAGTAATTGACGAGGGGGAGGTATTTTCTTTTGCTCTGCTTTTTCAGTGTTACTGATTTAAGCCATTGAAAATGTCCCTGTCGCCACTGAATAGATCGCAAGTTGATATAATTGTCAGCACCTACGGGCCCTATCTCAAGGCCCCAGAAAAATGTACATGTCAGTCTGGTACAGGATGCCCAGGGTGGGGAGCCACACACTTGTACAAACCCAGCGAGCTCCGACCTTCAGCTGAGGATGATGAGTCCTTCAGTCACCGAGTAATGCCTCCTCAGAGCCTCTTTTGGGACTTTTTATTTTTGAGCATGATTGGCAGTTCTCAATCTATTTTTGTAGGGCCCTCCCTTAAAACACAAGTACGGAGAAGAGGACACACACCTTTTAGGCTTCACTGCTTCTTATTTTTGAGACAGAGTCCATCACTATCTTCTCAGTTAGCGGCTCCACAGATGCAGGATACGGTTGCCACAGTGCCTGAGCTTCAGAGAACGGCCTGGGAAGAGCACTTGGGCTACTGGGCAGCACTTGAGGGACGGAGCCCGAGGCACATGAGCCCTGAGGATGGGTAGTGGTGCAGAGATGAATCAGCTCCAGAGGGTTGCAGTCTTCTGAGGCTGCACCACCATGTTGGGGCACAGTGACTCCTCTTGAAATCTACAAAAGGAGCACATGCTTATAATATTCAAATCTTAAAAAGAGGCACAAATTAAAATGAGCTCTGTCTCCCACTTCTGCACAGTTCTTGCAACTCATTGGGACAGAGTTAGATGCTGTCTAGCGCTGGACCTCAAGGTGCTCCATTAGGACCATGAACCAGAGGGAAAGTAACTACCCAGATGTGTGTCACCTGCAGTGACAGTGCGGGCAAGAGGCACAGGGAAAGGGGGCGAGGTGGGGCTTTTCTCACTTGATGCATCCCAGATACCTCCAGGTCACAAAACACAAGACATCACCTTTCTTTCTAAGTGACTATAGGATACTTTACACAGACCGATTCATTCAACCATTCCCCTTTTTCCAGTCTTTGTTACACAAAGGTGGGAGGGCTGAACCACCGGATGTGTGGTTATAATTCAAATAGATTTAGAAAGCATGACAATTCACATTCCCGTTGATTATGAGAATGACTTTTTCCTGTCTCTGTAAGAACTGTATGTGGTTGACTTGGGGAGAGTCTGATGAACAGAGTTATGAGTTACTTTCATTTGCGTTTTCCTGGGCGGGTGAGATTGAGCATCTTCTGTCTTTACACTGCTCGGCCACGCCACCTGCAGCCTTTTTCCTTCTGTCCACTGCCTAGTTGTATTTTCTGCCACCTTTATTATTTTGTTTGTTTGTTAAAGGTCTCTTGCAGTCCGTCCTTCTCCAAAAACATGACACCAAGGGGGGATTTAGAAGAGCTAATATGTTCGCAAGAGAAACTGTAAAATCAATAATATCTGAAATCCTGTTTTATCCTTTCTTTTTCTCTTGAGCACTTAATATTTTCACTAACTCAGGGGACAAAGAGTAGATGTTTTTGACACCAAAATACAACAGGACAGGATGTGGTAGGATTTCCTAGGAACTGTTCTCTAAACTGAACGTCCTCATCAAATAGAAGTAAACTGCCTTCATCCTCCTGTGTAACAGACGTGCAGGAGAAGGGAGGGGCACGCACAGACAGTGACTGTCCACTTGACCTCTTCTCTTCCCGACCTTGCAGCTGAGTCGTAAGCAAGTATCCAGTGTACTCAGTACTAAAACGAAGCCAGTAGGTGATCTGATGCATGCCCATGTAGGAGAAAGACTCGATTCAATTCAAGTTGCTGGAGGGGGAAGATAGGAGAGGAGAGGGGAAGGGTGGGGAGGGGTGCTCCCACTGAATGGGTACGATGTGGGGTGTCCAGCACACCTCCTGGGGACAGGACACAATTATAAGAGGGACTCTACCTAACAAACATTGTAGCCTGGTTGTCTGTACCCTCATGTTAATCTGAAATGAAAAAAAAAAAAGAAAGAAAACACATTAAACCCGAGTGTAGCGTCCACCGTATCACAAATAACGCCCATCTACAGTCCTGGAAGAGAAATTATAAAGCATGGAAATTTCAGCTGCAGTCTCAGTACATGAAAACTAACTCTGGAGAACGTGCATAAGACCCGGCCCCTCTGGATGGTAAGAGAGCCTGGAGGGAGGTAGCTGCCCCGGGTTGCACCACCCCAACCCCTCGCAACTTCCTGGGAGGGACGTGGGTGGCATCCACACTGGACCATGCCAGTGTCCACTGGTCCAGGCGGAGGCCCCAGAAGAAACGAGGTGTCAGGGTGTGTACTTAGTTCCCCTGGACTCTCATTGCTGCCACAGCTTTTGTTTTTTGTTTTGTTTTTTTCCCCTTCATTTTTCCTGGAAAAGGCATCTCACAGAATAATGAGGTAGCAGGTGTTTGACGTGCAGCAGTCTCGTGTTGAGAGCAGCAGCTTTGAAGGCCTTTCTCCACCCCGCTGATCATTGAGTGCAGGCTTTGTCAGCGTTCACATGCACTCCGGTCCCTCGGAATCCCCTTTCCTCTCACCGCCCTGCTCCACAGTGAGGCCAGCACTCTGACAAAGGGAGCCTGAGATCAGAGGGATGAGGGAGGAAGATGAAAAGGGAGCCAAGGATGGCGAAGGAAGGGGCACCGTGACATGGGGGCCCGGAAGGCTGGCGGCCAGACACACTGTCATCTCTCATCAGCAGATGCCTCTTACGGGGGATCTCGATGGTTCACACAGGAGGGGCAAGTTCTCTGCACCCAGTTTGGATACAATCATTCGTTTGAGAGAGTGAGAAGCGAGAGCTGCCCCGGCAGCAACTTTGGAGCGGGACACTGAGTCCCATCGTGTGGCCTGTGGCCATAGTGGCCTTTGCTGCCCCTAGGGAGAGGGCCCTGCCTCTCCTCCCCTGAATCCAAGTCCCTTCGCAGTGGTGGCTCAGCCAGAACAGCACCCTCTTAGGCTTAGGTTTTATTCAAAGCCAACAAAAAGGCACATGGCTTTTTGAGGGCTCAGACCATATGCAGTTCATATGTCATTCCTAAGAAAAGTCATCTCCAAAGCCCTCACTTCCAGAGCCTCTGCTCACCCCAAGTCCACCCCCCTCTGGTCAGCTAGCCATCAGCAACAGCTGTCATGTGTCTGCCACCTGCCAGGCACTGAGCATCTGCCATTCAGAGATGACAGCTTAGGCTCTGCCCAGGAAAAGTCCTCAGGGTGGTGGAGACAGCCACGGAGAGGGCTGGAGAAGGCTTCGGGGTGCTTGGCAGAGTCTTCCCTGGGTCACAGACAAGGAGGCAGGGATAGCAGGGGTTCTCCTGAGCTGGCTGTGGGAGGGAGAAAAGAAGGGCCAGAGTGGGGCTGAGCCAGAAACACAGTCAAGAGGCTAACAAAGAAAACCGGAAATGCTGAAAGGCAGCAGAGGGTTGGGACCATGGCATGAAGTCAGTGAGGCCTGAGCTCACCTTTGTGTCCCTGTGGAGGACGGGGCGGAGGACAGCAGAGACCTCCTTAGCAGATGAGCTCTGGTAGAAACTAGAAAAGGCAGTGACCAGGAGGAATCAGGGGAGAGTTCACCTGCTACAAGGGGGCACAGTCTGTGGGACCGGCCACCTGCCTGGAGGTGGGGGCGAGAGAAGTGAGAACACCTGTGTGGCTTCTGCGACGCACAACTGGGTGGAAAACAGTATCTTCCCCGGAGAAGGGTGCTGGGAGACAGATCTGCGCTGGGCTAGGCAGGGTCATTCATTTTGTGCCCTACTGAGTGAGGCCAGGGAGGACCCGTGTGGACGTGTCTGGGGGCAGCCGGCTGGCCCAGGCTGGAGCAGAGCACAGCCGTGTGGCTGGAACGCGGGGCTGGGTCATCGGCACCTGTGCTTGCTGCAGCTGTCTGTCCAGTCAGCCCGTGTTGTTAGGGGCGCACACACATGCCCCGTGCAGCGGCGGGGTCCCCTCTCACAAGGGCCCCGCATGTGGGGTCATGCTCTTCTGTTGCCATCAAAATTCTACATTTTTAAACTAGGTATGTGTTCATTTTTGTTTTTCCTTGGACCCTGAAATTATGTAACTATAGCTCGTCCTGCCTACGGTAGCCTGGTACTGTGAACAGCACTGGGGCTGTAGAGCTAATCCTGCTGCCCTGGGCACTGTCAGGCCAGCTCAGGAGACAGACAGTTAAGGAATCAGTCACAAAACTGAGCAGGAGAAGGAACAGGTCAGGTGATGTGTAGGAGAGGGGTCTCACCTAGGCTGGGGCTGAGGTGTCAGGAAATGAGACCACCCAGGGGAGAGAGCAGTGGGCAAGACCCCAGGCCATGGCACCAAGGGAGGGTGGGAGTCAGAGGAGGGGTCCTGGGAGGGAACCTGGGGAGGGAGTGCCCCAGAGGCGCAGGCTGGGAGACGGTCAGATGCCACCAGGAAGATTGGAATGACAGCATGACCAGACATAGTGACAGAGGGGCCGTTTTGGTGACTCGAGTGGCAGAGTCTGGTGGAAGGAGGCAAGAAGTTAATTTACGGTGTTTGGGGGCTCGATGGGAGCTGAGGAGGCAGAGACCCTGAGTGTGGGTTATTACCGATTTTGTTGCAGTCTGGCCACGGCCGTGTTCGAACCCGCTACCCTCGGTATATGGGGCTGGTGCCCTGCCCACTGAGCGACAGGCGCTGCCCAGCTATCACCAATTTTTAAGCCTTGGATTAGCAGGAAAGAAGAGAGGACAATGCTGGAGCTGGGTTTTGAACTAAGAGAGTATGATTTGTTTGATTGTGGTTTCTTTTTGTTTGATTTGTTTTATTTTATTTATTTACTTATTTTTGAGACAGAGTCACTCTGTCACCCTGGGTGGAGTGCCATGGCAGCATCATAGCTCACAGCAGCCTCAAATTCCTGGACTCAAAGGACTCCTGCCTCAGCCTCCTGAGTAGCTGGGACTACAGATGTGTGCCACTGAGCCCAACTAGTTTTTCTATGTTTAGTAGAGATAAGGTCTCTCTTTTGCTCAGGCTAGTCTCAAACTCCCAAGCTCAAGTGATCCTCCTGCCTCGGCCTTGCAGAGTGCACAGGCAGGAGCCTCCATGCCTGGCCTGTTTGATTTTAAACACACAGTGTTTTGAGCCTGGTTTGACACGTTGGCAGGGATCCCGTGGAGAGAGGGGTCAGGAATACAGGAGCTGATGTCTGGGGAAGCCGAGGCAGAAGTGATGGGCAGATGAGCCCTGGGCAGACGGAGAAGAGGAAGGTGGCTGAGGCCACAGTGAACATGCTCTGTGAAGCCACGCATCTCTCGTGAGGAAGGGAGTGTGCACAGCCTCTTCGCCCTACTCTCTTCCTGCCTCAGATTCAAGGGACAACTTCCCCTGAGTGCTTTCATCTGCTCTTTTATTCAATTAATATTCCCCAGGTCCCCGCGTGTGATAGGCATGATAGTGAGAGGTTGGGATAAGAGTGAACAAGACCTCTGGGCTACTGACACTGGGGTCCCAGAGGAGCATTGCTGGCTCCCTACAGCGGGCCACTCAGGGTAACGCTCGGACCCCCTTCTCCCTGGTCCCTGACGCCCCACTCTCTGCCCCCCCACTCTCTGCCCCCCACCTTCTCCTTCCTTTTACTCTTTTACTTCCCTTCAGGATGTCCAACTTCCCAAGCTCAGACTAAGTTTGGCTGCAACTCAAGGGCCATGCAGAAAAAGAGGACAGAGAGTTAGGACTAGCGTTGAGCAAAGCTTCATAAAGGAAGGTCGGCTTTGGAGGGGACAGTGTGGTAACTTCCCTATCAGCCCTCCAGGTTCTTGGGGCCCTGCTTGCTACTGTAAGATTGAGCCCCCATCTAGACTTCCCCTACCAGCCCCTCAAACTCTCCCCTCTATCTCTTCTCGAAACTCCTGCCCTCTTTTTATAGTTATATTCATTGACAATTAGCGTAGACCATTTGAATTAACGCACACTGATTTTTTTTAAAAAGAGGCACGCTCCTCTCTCCCCTCTCCAACCTCAGGCTGGAGTACAGTGGCACCATCTGCAGCCTTGAATTCCTGGCCTCAAACTATCCTCCTGCTTCAGCCTCCCAAGTAGTTGGAACTACAGGCGTGTGCCACCCTGCTTGGCACTGTTTTTGTTTTGCAGAGAGGGCTGTTTCACTGCAGGTCTCAAGCTCCTGGCCTAGAGCAGTCCCCCTGCCTTACCCTCTCAGAGTGCTGGGATTATAGGTGTGAGCCCCCATACCTGGCCCACATTGATTTTTGAATGATTTTATCACTTGGGGCAGGGCAGGGAGAACAGGTGATTTTACAAGTGGCTCTGGGTTTATGAGATGAAATCTTTAAATTGTCAGATTTTAGGCAGCATAATAAAAGAAGGATAAGGGACATTACAACAAGAGATCTCTTTTCAGAGTCAGCTCCCAAGAACTTTGCCACTTTCTCATAACTTCTATAGGTTTTTTCCTCCTGGAACCATAAATTCCCTAAAGCCCCAATATCTCTGTTGTCATCTTCTTCCTTGACCCTCACCCTGTCGGCTTCTGGGACAGCAGCAAGTGGGACACAAGTGGTGAAGGGCTAAGGTCAGGTCACGACAGGTGCTGCCATTGATGGGGACTGTTCCCGAGTTGGGGGTCCCCTCTGCAGTTGGAGGGAGAGGTGCCCGGGGACTCCTGGCTCAAGGCACAGCGAGGCGTCGCCCAGAGCTGAGCTCCTTGAAAGCGCGTCCGTGTTGGTGGGTTTCCACTGAGAAGCAGGTGCAGGCTCCCTGCCTGAGAACTGTCGAGTTTGTGTAGAAGAAAATTCCCCCGGCCACTTCATTTGTCACAGCAATGTAACTTTCCACCACAAGCCATCAATGCCTGGAAAGCAGCTGTCAGGAGCCATTTCAGAATCAGAAGGACCGGCCTGGGGGAGGTCGCTCAAGGGGAGCACCCCTAAAGCTTGTTTTCCAGACATCTGCTTTGTAGGAATCTGTTCTCTAGAAAGTACACTAGCCGGCAATAGCACTGAGACACATTTTTGGGGAGGTGTATAAATATTCTGAGCCTTCAAATGAGATAAAAGTAGCTTTCTCTGGACCCAGGGTATTGGCCTAGAAACTCCAGAATCTCGGCCAGATGTTCTCGGGTTTTATGCGCTTACAGACCATTCTCTGGGGAGGGCCCCATCATGTGTCTGTCTAACAAGCTCCTGGGTGAGCTGACGCTGCTGGCTCACCTGCTGTGAGGTGCGGGGGGGGGGGTTGGGGGGAGAGAATCTGCATTTTAAAATTTAAATTAACTTCAGTTAAATTTAAAAATTTAGCTCCTTGGCTGCACTGGCCACAACTTAGGTGCTGAGAACCCACATGTGGCTGGTGGCCACCTCACTGGGCTGCACAGATCAAACCATCCCCATGAGCACGGACGGTTCTAGTGGACAGCTCAGGACTAGACGGGGCCTCTGTCCCATCACTGGTTCATTCATCCATCTGTTCTCTGAGCACTTGCTGTGTGCCAAGTGGCCGATTAGCCTGCCTGTGGAGCCAAGGCAGGTTCCAGGCCACCTGCAAAGCACACAGTGCTCAGCAGAGCGCATTGCAGTAATACAGAGACACCTCCCGGGGGGTCAGTTGGGAAGAGAGAAGACAGCGTCCTCTGGCCTCTCATGTGTGGTCTGCACCCAGTGTCGTTGTCCCAGAACCCGAGTGTTCATGAGATTGGCTGCTGACGGTGCGTTTTCACCATTTCAGGGCCATCATCATCAGAAATGGAGACATCATCCCCATGTCTTCGGAATTCACCCCCGAGACAGAGCGCCAGCGACTTCAGTACCTGGTAAGCATCACCCAGGCTTGGCAGAGTGCGGGGGTGTGGGGAGAAGGGGATCGGGTGGCGTCTGGGGAGCTGCTGACTCAGAGCAGCCCCACTGCAGCCAGGCCGCAGGAGGACCAGCTCCCCGCCACAGCTTCCCAGTCACACTCCCTGCTCCCGTTGGACGACCACACACTCTACCTCTGTGAGCTCTGGGTTTTTTAATGGTTTGTTATGTACAGTGTAAAATGCAGTTTTGAAGAACACAGACACCTTCTTCCCTGGCCTGACGCTCACTATAAATCAAACAGGGCTTGTCTGAATCCTTCGTGAGGGTAACCTTTCCAACAGGGCAGCTCTGAGCTGCGTCTCCTCGTGCTCAGATGAAGTCTCAGCATCCTTTGGGGAAAGTGCCATCTCAGACAATCTGTTTCTCTCCTGAAAATAAATTCCACAGATAAATCACCCTCTTTGGAATGAGCTTATGGGGGGCTACAGGTGGCTTTGCTCCACTCAAAAGTTTCCATTTTCTAAAAACCAGATGAGACTTAGGTCTCTGTCCTTAAATTCCAAGAGGAGGTGTTAGGGTTAGAATCTCATCCCAGCTACTGTGGGGTGACAGCTCTAGGGCTAACCCTGTGGACAGTAGTTCTGTGGATGAAATAGTTTCTTGCTAACTGGATTTTTCTTTCTTTCTTTTTTGGGGGGGAGAGGGGACAGCTGAAGTGGTGACCATCTACTTTTAGGAAAGAATCTCTAGCTTTGAAGATGTGTGAATGGTCAGGGTTTGATTACTTTGGTCAACTGAGAAACCAACTGTATACTTTCCCTTCATCCTTTTGTCTGTGTTGTTTTTTGTTTGTTTTATTTTATAAGCTCCGTCACTTTTACTATGGTAGTTATCTGGTATATAAGGTGGCGGGATTCCAAAACCATCATAAAAACAGTGCTTTGGTCTTTTACACACTGTTGTTTTCTAACATCTGTGGTGTCATGTTCAAGCTCACAAACCGGAGGCCGCCAGTCGGGAATTGGGCTTCAGACACTTTGTTTTCTGTGGCAGCCCACGCAGGTGGAAATGACCCTGCTGCAGCCGACAGACCCCCGTTGTGGTTCCAGCTCTGTCATTCACCAGTGGGTAGCTCTAACCTTCCAGACCTCAGTTTGTACTTGGGAAGTGGAGAGCCACGCAGGGTGTAAAGGGCCTTTGAGCAGCAAGCATCCCTCTAGTAGAGTTCACACCAGCTGGCCTCTCTGCCACCTGTCTGCCAGCCTGTAGTCCTCCCGTCTATCCTCCGTGAGGCCTTCCCAGCAACCTTATCACAGACCCTGTCAGCCCTGCCTACAAACCTTCAACTCCCTGCAGTGTCCACAATGCAGGCTGCACTTCTTCACAGACCCAGAGTGCTGGTCCCCACCCACCTCTCTGGTGCCATCTCACTGTTGCCTCTGCTGTTGCTGCCATGCACCCCATGTTCCACCCACAGGGACTCTCCTCCATTCCCAAGGCACACCATGACCTCTCCAGTCTCCAGCCTCAATGGCTTTAGGAACATACTCTGCCCCTATGGCCTTTCCTCTGATTACTGCCAGGGAAACTCCTCCTCATCCTGTGAGACCCCAGCATAGGGGACACCAAATCCTACCAGGAGGGCAGTCCCCAGCACTTATACAGGGAGGACTAGACACCTGCAGGGCGGCCTATGGCGAGTTGCACTGTGTGTTCAGTTGCAGACTGAGGTCTGGGGAGAAGCCCTAGCCTCACTCTCCCCCTGCTGCTGGCTGGGTGCAGGGGAGCAGCTGGCACAGGGGAGATATGGAGTCGGGATGTGCTTACTGAATATAAGAACGAAAGGCTGTTCACATTGGCTCCGGATCCTTACCAAACAGTCCTGTACCCTCTGCCCTCCCTAAAAACATAGCCAGGGTAGAGGCTGGGAGGGCCTTTGCCTGTCCACCCCCACCCTACCCCAGCTTTGTCATCTCCTGCCCCTGGTGAGGCCCATTTCCCGTTCCCTCCTGTTTCTATTTTCCTACTCAAGGCAGTGAGTGATAATAGGTTAACATTTTACATTTTTCATTTTGAAATAATTTCATACTTTTTATTGAGATAGAGTCTCACTTTGTCACCTGGGTAAAGTAATGTCGCATCACAGCTCACAGCAAACTCAGACTCCTGGGCTCTAGCAATTCTCTTGCGTCAGCCTCCCCAGTAGCTGGGACTGTAGCTGCCCACCACAATGCTCAGCTAATTTTTCTATTTTTAGGAGAGACAGGGTTCTCAATTTTACTCAGCCTGGTCTCCGAATACCAAGCTCAAGCAATCCACCTGCCTCGGCCTCCCGGAGCGCTGGGATTACAGGCATGAGCCTCCACATTCAGCCAATAATTTCATACTTTCATGTGACAAAAACAACCATCGGAGGCTAATTTTCAAGGAGGGATAGGAATGCTGAGTGTCAGCGGTGCACCTTGTAGTGGCTGGAATAAAATGCATGTGGCTTCAGATCTCAGCTTTGTCACATAACTGGGTGTGATTTCCACTTCGTCTGCTCCCAGCTTCATCAGCAGCAGTGAGGATAGAAAGCCTCGGTAGGCTGTGTGAGAATTAAATGAAATAGCACGGGTGCACGCAGAATCTGTTGTGGCACACAGAAGTTGTTTATCTGTCGTTTGAGGATCCAAAGTCTTGCACTTCAAATCTGTCGCAGTCTGTTTAAGCTGTTATGGCAAAATGCTGTAAGCCGGGCGGCTTATAACAACAGAGATGTATTGCTCATGGTCCTGGGGACTGGGAGTTCATGACCCAGATACCAGCAGGTTCAGTGTCTGCTTCAGGGACAGCTGTCTCTTCTTTGCAAGCTCATGTGGCAGGAGGAAGGGACAAGGGTGCAGCACCCATCCCATTCCTGAGGACTCTGCCCACATGACCTACTCACCTCCCAAAGGCCTCTTCTAACCCTCACAGTGGGAGTTTGGCTTCACTTGTGAATTTGGGAGAGACACATTCAGCCTATAGCAAAAGCCTTTTAGGCGGCGCCCGTAGCACAGTGGTTACAGCGCCAGGCACATACACCAAGGTTGGCGGGTTCAAACCCAGCCTGGGCCTGCTAAAGCAACAACGACAACTGCAACAACAACAAAAAACTAGCCGGGTGTTGTGGCGGGCACCTGTAGTCCCAGCTTCTTGGGAGGCTAAGACAGGAGAATTGCTTAAGCCCAAGAGTTTGAGGTTGCTGTGAGCTGTGACACCATATCACTCTACTGAAGACAACATAGTGAGACTCTGCCTCAAAAAAAAAAAAAAAAGCCTTCTAGCCTATAGACCATAATAAGTTTTTTCTTGTTTTTATGTAAGAGTCATTCCTGATATTGCTAAGATGAATGTAAATTTTGGTGTCAATCTTAAATAATCAGTGTGGACACTATTAGCCTGCAGAACTGAGCCTTAATACCTGAAATTAATTTTTTTTTTTTTTTGAGACGTAGTGTTGCTCTGTTGCCAGGGTTACAGTGCAGTGGTGGCATCACAGCGCACAGCAACCTCAAACTCCTTGGCTCGAGTGGTCCTCCTGCCTCAGCCTCCCGAGTAGCTGGGACTACCAGTGCCCACCACAGTCCCTGGCTAATTTTTTTAATTTTATGAAGAGACAGGGTTTTTCTATGTTGCTCAGGCTGGTTTCAAACTCCTAAGCTCAAGCAATCCTCTGACCTCAGCCCCCCGAGCTGCTAACTAACCCTTATTCCTAAATCAGATATGTTACTCCAGTTCATAATTGAAGACTTTTCTCCTCGATGTTAGGAGTGTAAATGATCGGAACATAACACCCTGGTTGTCTCACTTCTCGTCCGTCAAGAATCTGGGAATGTTGTTTGGAAGTGAACTGACCCAGTAATAACATTCACGTGGTCTGTGATGTGAGTCGTGTCAGCAAAGGGTCGGAGAGAATTAGAATATTTACAGCATAAGATAATCGGGTGGTGAAAACTTAATGGTAAAATATTTGAGAGAATTGGGAGGTTTGCAGTGTAAAATATTGAAGGTCATATCCACTGAGAGAGGAAAACAGAAGTGTGATACAGATTTCCATCAGCCCCGCCCGTCCCGAGCTGCGCGACCTCAGGCCTCACATGGCAGCTCTGACTCACCTATTCTCTTGAGAAAATGAGTGTTAATACCTCCCCTGAGATACCACAGCATGCTCAGAAATCAAAATCAGAAGTCACCTCATGGAAATAGGAAGTGCAGCGTACCACTTTATAATTGTAAAGCATGTAACCCTACCAAGTCATTTGGGGGCAACATCCTTTCCCTTGAATGACTGTGACCATCTGGTACAAATAGTTGTAGCATCTTTTTCCTTTACATGATCTCAACCAGTTAGTGCACCTCTGGAAATTAGCAGCATGTCCCTTATCCTTAGGCCAAATCACATATTATGTTTATGGCCTATGAAGAAATGTTTTCAGTAGAGTCATGACAACTAGTTCCCTGACCGCCTGTGCCGAGCAGGTGTCTGTGCCCCCTCCCAGGGCCCGCTGACTGGCAGTGGGCATCTGTGCTCCCTCCCATTGCCTGCTGACCAGCAGTGGATGTCTGAGCCCCCTCTCAGGGCTGCTGACCGGCAGTGGGTGACTGTGCCCCTCCCAGGACCCACTGACTTGCAGGTGGGCGTCTGTGCCCCTCCTAGGGCCTGCTGACCAGCAGTGGGTGTCTGAGCCCCCTCTCAGGGAGGCTGATCGGCAGTGGGTGACTGTGCCCCTCCCAGGATCCACTGACTTGCAGGTGGGCGTCTGTGCCCCTCCTAGGGCCTGCTGACTTGCAGGTGGGCGTCTGTGCCCCTCCTAGGGCCTGCTGACTTGCAGGTGGGCTTGTGTGCACCACCTGGGGCCGGCAGAGTGGCCCGTGGGCGTGGCTCAGCAACCGTGGGGATGCTTCGTGGCCGGG
>CAUYPK010142635.1:0-18022 GCA_963574355.1 Loris lydekkerianus
TTGCTGGCTCTCTGTGTCCTCAAGGGGATGATTGTAGGCAGGTCCCACCGGCCAGAGATGTCTGGAGTCTTGTCTCCCCAGATTCGCCAGGCCCAGTTACAGGGAAGCTGTTACTCAGCCGCCATCTTTAATCCCCGACCACCTACTTTTTTATGTGGCAGCCAAGCTCTAGCCAGCCCCTCCGCTTGTCCCTGGTAAACCGTCAACACTATTTGTTGAGTCTAACATCTCTAGTACTAACATATTCCTCTCCCCTCTCCTAACGAGTGGCTTTCTGAAAGTCAGCTTTTCATTGGCTTCTCAGACAAGGCAATCCTGACTATCTAACCTTGTCCCATTGTTTTTCAGAAAATGCCTCTTTTCAAACTCCCTTGCTCCTCTATCAATCTCAAAAAGGTTTGCATGACTCCAGAATCTATATTCTTTCTTTCTTTATTTATTTTTATTGTTGGGGATTCATTGAGGGTACAAGAAACTAGGTTACATTGATTGCATTTGTTAGGTAAAGTCCCTCTTACAATCGTTTCTTGCCCCCAAAATGTGTGTCACACACTAAGGCCCCACCCCCTCCCTCCTTCCCTCTCTCTGCTCTTCCTTTCCCCACCCCTCCCTCCTTCTTTCTCGCTCTGCTATCCTCTTCCCTCACCCCCACCGTGTCCTTAATTGTTGGAATCTCTATTCTTTTAGTTATGCAGAATCCCTGGACTTCCTTAAGCTCTCACAATTTGGCACTTTTTTTTTTTTTTTTTTTTAATCAAAACTGCCTGCTGAATCTCTTGTCTGTTCTGTGATCTTTCTCCAGAGCTCCAGCAACCTGGAGAGAGCCATAGATGCTTGGTATTCAACCTGTGCAAGATTGAGGGCATCTCTCCTCACTCTCCAAACTGCTTCTACTGCACATTAATGTCCACCAATAAGTAGACCCACCTCCCCTCACCCTAGGGCTGGCATGATTCTGACATTTCACATGCGTCTTTGTTTTCCCATCCCACTCCTCCCTGCCCCTCACCATTTACCTTTAGCTAATTACTAATCAAGTCCCACCACCTTGATTAATATCTTTATTGTGGTCTATGATAAAGTGCTTCTGTACTCAGAAAATCCTACTATTGTGACACTATATAAAATACTCACCCCATTATTTTTGCTTGAGCAATTTTTCCTTAGTAATACGCATCACCAAAAGGCATTCATTCATTTATTCTGTGTATCTGCACAATACAATGTAAAGTCTTTGAGTTTTTTACTGTCGGACCTCAGGTGGTAGAAGGATTCTTACTGCATAATTAGCAATCAGCACCACATTTTGAAATGATTAATAGCCATTTATTACTGCTTCTATAGCACTTTATTAACAGAGGCACTGTTAGTTCTTACCAAGATTAACAAACAAAGGCATTAGCGGTGTCCTTGCCTCCATATAGTGTGCCCCTGCTAAGCTATATTGCAATTATCTGTTACACATTAGAGAGTTCATTTTCTCTTTCCCACTATTCCTTGATTGTTTCCCCTCAACATAAAGTCTAATCTTCAAATCCTATTTGCTATTGATCTTAGCTGAACTCTGCAGCCATGTATCCCTCCTTGGTTCAGTTTACTCTTTCAGAGAAAAATCAACATTGAAACCACATGTGGGAAGCCCAGGCACAAAGACAGCACTTCCCCCTCTCAGTGTTTCATCTGCTCTTGCCATTTGGTACATACAAAAAGTCTGGATCATGCTTCATCTGCCACCAAGAATCTTGCAAAGTCCAGTTAATAGTGGTGATTGATGAGGACACATCCTGCAAACCTCATCACTATCCCAATTTCCTTCCTCTCTGTGCTTTCAAACCCATGCACAGACCTTTCTTTCTTATCCAGTCAAGAACCAAGAGCACCAAAATCTTTATTGTTCTCAACCAACATAACTATTCTGACCCTGTGTGGACATGTAGAGTAGTAAATAAAATACCTTTCCCTGTACAGGTGAAGATCCCTTGGAAATTTAATTAATTAATTTATTTATTTTTATTGTTAATTCATAGCTGTGTACATTAGTGCAATCATCAGTACCCATTCTAAGATGCACCATAGATTTGGCCCCACCCATTACCCTCCCTCCACCAAAACATCCCCCCTTCCTTCCCCTTCCTTGGCCCTTTCCCCATAGTCTTGTGCTATAGTTGGGTTATAGTCTTCAAGTGAAAGCTATAATTTAGCTTTATAGGAGGGCTGAGTACATTGGATACTTTTTCTTCCATTCCTGAGATACTTTGCTAAGAAGAATATGTTCCAGCTCCATCCATGTAAACATGAAAGAGGTAAAGTCTCCATCTTTCTTTAAGGCACATATAATTCATATGTACCAGGGAACCAATACATTTTGAATCTTCTATTGTGATATTGGTTTTGTTGTGGTTGTCTGGACTAAACCTCCAATATCTTCATGTCATTCCTCTACACATCTCTCTCTTGCTGGCAAACTCGTTCTAGAGTCGGGATTCTTTTTGCTGGCCCAAGGAAAGTGAGTTCCTCAATTATCTAACGTTCCCAGAGCAAGACACTGCAGGCAGCCTGTAGGAACTAAGGTAGCTTCTAGCAATAGCCAGCAAGAGGCAGGAGCCGGCACGCCTTCAACTACAAGGTAATGAATGCTCCCAGCAACCCGAGAGCCTAGAAATGAGTTCTACCCCAGCTGAGCCTTCAGATGAAAATGCTGCTTACCCAATATCTTTACTGCAGCCATGTCCAAACCTAAGCAGTTTTATCAGGACCCGACTATACCATGCCCAGACTTCTGATCCTTGGAAATTGTGAAATAATAAATGTATGTTATTTTAAGCTGATAAATTTGTGATAATTTTTTATGCATTAGTAGGTAACCAGTAAAGATTGTAACCAGAAAATTACATGGCCTTATGCTTCTGCCTGTTAGATAAATAGTCTCCACAAGTAGGCTACTCCATTATGACTAGTTAAGTGGGTTGAAAATGATTTGGGATGGCACGTATGCCAGAATATGAAGTTTTCCCAAGAGTATAATCATTCAAATGTCAGAACAAGGTCCTGGGAACTGGAAGGGCTTCTGGGATTAATATGGACATGCTGCACTGGGTGGGTATTGCTTGCTAGAGGCAGGTTACTGCATTGAAATCTGAGCATATCAACTTGTTCTCTAGTTATATGTACCAGAAGGAAACCAACTAGCACCTCATAGATTAGTGTTGGGGTTAGCATAATACATTTCTTAGGCACAATTTGCCCCTACCAGTTTTTGAAGATACAGTTTTGTTGGGACATAGAAATGCACCTTTGCTTACATATTGCCTTGGCTCTGATGACAGAGTTGAACCTGTGACAGAGACTGTAGGGCCAGAAAAGCCTCAAATATTTACCAGTGAGATCCTTGCAGAAGTTTGCTAACCCCTGGGTTAGAGTTAGAGATAAAGTAAATCTTGTATACGCATACATTTACATATATAGCTATTGTCAAGTATTAAGTCTATTTAGATCTTACGTCTTTGTGTTAATAAGAAAAAAGAGTTTTGATACATTGTAATATAAGTCATAGAGTAACTTTGTTGTGTCTTGCTTTTTGTTTTCTATTTTTGAGATAGAGTCTCAAGCTGCCCCCTGGATAGAGTGCCCAGGCATCCTAGCTCACAGCAATTTCCAACTCTTGGGCTCAAGTCATCTCCTTGCCTCAGTTTTCTATTTTTAGTATATATGGGCTCTCACTTACTTTTTTTTACTCAGGCTGGTCTCGAACCCATGTCTCAAGCTATCTACCTGCCTTGGCCTCCCAGAGTGTTCGGATTACAGGCATGAGCCTGGCCTATAGTAACTTTCTAAGGGTACATGAGAACAGTGCATGTGTAAAATGATGTAAAGATACTTTCAGGACAAGAAAATCAGAACAGGTTTATTAATTTTTTTTTTCCCAAAAAACAATTAGTCAAAGATATAACAGAATTTTTCAGTGATTGATTAATCTGTTTTTATTCAGATTAAAAATTTTAGGCAATATTATAGGAGATTTAATACACACTGTGGCAAATGCTAATGTTTTTTAATTCCACACATTCACACATATACAAAAGAACATGCTGAAAACAATGTAACCAGGTAGCAAAGACGTTGAATATACAAAGAGTAACCAGTATGACAACAGCCTTTTCCTCTGCAATGGTAAATGAAGATCAAAAGTGAAGAGCTTTGAGACATTAAAACTGTGCCCAATATTTTTGTTAATTAAGGTGTTTTGTAGATAAGCAAATCAACAAAATACATAATTAGATATGCATATGTTCAAAAAACATAACCTATGAATTAATTTTGAAATAATTACCTAATTAATAAAAAATGAAATAAATTAAGTGATCAAAATAGAAAAGAACTCACAGTAAATTGTGCATAGTGAAAACAAAGCAAATGTGTCAAATCAGGTGTAAACCAAATGAGAACTTGTTAAAATGAGAGATATAAAATTAAAAGCAATAATTAAACAATGCTGTTACAAGTTTTCTGATATTTAGAAAGCACTACTAATAACAGCAAGTGAAATGAGGCTGTAAACAGAAAGTGTAGTACAATATGATACTTAATGGCATGAGAGAGGTTTAGGAGCTGTTTTTAATTCAGAAAAATAGGATTCATTAAATTTAAAACATGTCCTTTCTGTTTTTATTTTTTTTTTTATTTTTGGTTAGGTCTATAATTATCACTTGACATATAATAATTAGAAATATAGAATAAAGTCATTGTCATGGTTATTTCTATGTTGAGAACTGTGGGAAGTTTATGTTAGTGTTTAACTTCTTTATAGTTTCTAAATGTGTGGTGGCTAACACCCATAATACTTCACCATAAAGAATACTGAAAACATTTGAACTGAACATATCAAAATACTTGCTTTTTATATCAATGCTATTAAAGATGAGCTGTATTTTTAATATTTATTGTAATGTACTTTTTAATTAAATTCAGAATTGCTTTCACAACAAAAATTAAGGAACAGCTAATTCGGAGCCTCATTCTTCTTTTGTAACATAACTGACCGAATCCCAGCATGGAATAGATTCTACTTTGTGATGAGGAATGTCAGTCCCTAACAGTCACACTGCCTTGGATGGGTCATTATTCTAAAAAAGTTGGGATACAGATAAACAAATTTTGAGAAACAGGTATTTACATAGCTTTAGTTGTCTTCTGTTAAGCTGTAATGCTTTGCTTCTAAATCTACCACCATTGTGAAGACCATGCTATTTCCAAAAATGATATTTGGTCACCCATGTTTGCAAATTCCGGATTATAATAATTAAAATTCATTTCTAGGAAAGTGAGGTGAAGAACACGGATATGGCAGTATGTTTCATGTCTGGTCCTTAGTGAAATCATAAAATGGAACAACAGAAAAAAATGTGTAGGTGTAAAATGGTGAGTCAGTTTCTTCCATTTGGAATTTTCAAAATTGGAAGAGAAAGATGACGTGCCCTCCAGGAAAGAGAGCTGGAGAGGGGGAGCGGAAGCCCAGATGATAGAAGGAAATAAACAAAACCCCACATTCATACCCACCCCTGAGCTCAGGCATGAAGGGGGACCAGGCAGGTAAAGGTAGATGTTTTCAAGGAACATAAAGCACTGTGTGTATTGGTCACAAAGAACAGTGTCGACCAGGACAACCAGGTGGCTGAAAAGGCTGGCTATGATTTACAAGGAGAGGCTCTGGGACACATGAAAGAAGTTTGGCAATAAGTTCATGGTCATTAAAGCAGCGGAGCCCCACAAGGCTGGAGGTTGCCAGGATCATTATTCAGAGTTCTCCATGTGTAAATAACTTCGTGGGCAGGGAACTGGCACGTGTAATTATCCGTTAACAGTACTGATGTACACATGAGGGAATAGAACATCATCAATGGAAAATATGTTTTAACATTTGGACATTTGTCCATAAGAAAGAATGGTAAATACCGTGATTTTGAAATTCCTTTGGTGGGGATGAAATAAATTCATCATTCATACATTCAAGAGGATCCTTAAAAATAAAAATAAAGGGTGGTGGTTGTGGCTCAGTGAGTAGGGTGCCAGCTCCATATACCAAGGGTGGCGGGTTTGAACCCGGCCCCTGCCAAACTGCAGTTAAAACAAACAAACAAAAAAATAAGCCAGGCACCTGTAGTCCCAGCTACTTGGGAAGCTGAGGCAAGAGAATTGCCTAAGCCCAAGAGCTGGAGGTTGCTGTGAGCTGTGACGCCACGACACTCTACCGAGTGGGACAAAGTGAGACTCTGTCTCCAAAAAATAAATGAATAAATAAATGTCAATCAATTAATAAATTACCATGACACTCAACCCCAGAGCGACTATGTGAGACTCTGTCTTAAAAAATTAATTAATTAAGAACAATACTAGCATTTTCCATTCAAAATAACATGTAAAATATCTCAGAATTATAGTTTATGTTTAAAGCAGAATTATGAACTTCATTACTTTTAATCTAAGTGAATATGCAGAAAATTTCTTTGTGAGGCATCTGGAGTATAGTTTGCTAATAAAAATAATGAATATGACACATACTTATAAAACTAGGGAAGTGATAAAAGTTAAACAAATGCAAGAAAATCTTGACAGCATATCAATGTACTATTAATTCAATGCAAAGTGGAAAACTTGCAAGGAACGGACAAAAGTGACTTTCAAGATGGGGGAACAGGGTCGCAGCTGAAAGGCAGTGCTGCCCGGCCCAGCTGCTGCCACTTAGGAGGAGGCAGAGACGTCCCGGCCGCTTGGCACCCTTCTGCTCTAAGGTTTCCACTATTTCAGTTGTTGATGTTCCTAATCCATTAGGGTTTTACTTTTTGGCAAGGTAAGAACAGAAAATACTTCACTGTGCCACTATAAACAAAGTTGAAGTAATTATATCTCAAAAGCTTTCCAGAAAGGATTTCTCGTCTCTGGACTTTGGAACTGGGTGTTGGAGAAAGCTTCCTGGTGGGGTATTTCTCAGTTTTCATTTTTGCTTTGGCTAAGAGGCCTATTTTTACACTGCCTTTTCTTATTTTGATAAATCTAAGTTGGTTTCATTTCTTGAGTAGCAGATTACTCTGAAATTATTGCAGGTGGCTGCAAGGATATGGTTTTGTCTCAAGTTAGGCGGATATAAATGCACTGGAAAGTCTGTTTGTGCTGCAGATTTCTATTTGCTTACCTTTTTGCTTGCCCATTCTTTACGCCCTACCAGCTAGTTTATTTTTATGTTATGCTTTATGGAGCTAATAAACTTGAAGTCAACCATGGGTTTGTCTAGATTAGAGTTTTGCTGCCAGTAAAGTAAGGAAATAAAATTCCAGACATTAAATGCAATGAAAAAAGTTATTGTTTTCATATTTAGGGGCTTGTCTAATCTAACCCTAGTTCCGTGAACTGTTTAACAAATTCACTGTTAGTAGTTGAGTCTTTTATCAAGTCATAATTTTGAGGCCGGGCCTGGTGGCTCATGCCTTATAATTCCAGCACTCTAGGAGGCTGACGTGGGTACATTGCTTGAGCTCAGAAATTCCAGACTAGCCCAAACAAGAGGGAGACCCCATCTCTACTAAAAATAGAAACAAAAGTGCCAGGCATTGTGGGACATACCTGTAGTCCCAGCGACTTGGGAGGCTGAGGCAAGAGACCCACTTAAGCCCAAGAGTTTAAAGTTGCTGTAAGCTATGACGCTGTGGCACTACCCGTGGCACTACGCCAGTCTCACTACCAGTGAGACTCTGTCTCAAAAACAAACAAATAAAAATTATGACTTTGAAATACCTGTTCCATTTATCTTTATTGTTTTCTTGATTGTTTTCTCAAATTTCACTTCTTCATTCAAACCTTTATCAACTATTAATAATTTGATCCAAATTTGGTAAGTTTAATCATTTCAGATCTCCTTATTGTCTATCTAAAAATAAGTCAGCAATTTTGGGAAGATGAGAAGAATTTTACTGTGAATGTCATGTTAGGTATGAAGAGAACTGATTAGGACTAATTTCTAAGGCACATTTTTGGTAAAGGAGCTAGGCAAAAGCATGTAATATTTGGCAAGTTTGTTTCACTAATTTGTTTCACTAATTAGTTAGAAAGTGAATGTGCGTTAGCTGAACTTGTGACTGTGATTAACAAAATATATGACCTCGATTCTAGTGTAGCATCCTTGCAGGAGTGGGACTTGTAAAGTGTGTCACTCTTCTAGTGACAGAAGAAAAAGTGAAAATGGTCTATGAGAGTATTACATACAATCTTTTTTTTTTTTTGCAGTTTTTGGCCGGGGCTGGGTTTGAACCCATAACCTCCAGCATATGGGGCCTCCGCCCTATTCCTTTGAGCCACAGGCCCTGACCTCACATACAATCTTTTAGGGGAGAAGATGGTGAAGAACTCAGAGTCGTGTAAGGAATTTCAAGTTAAAACAGCTAAAGCTAGGTGTTTCAATTATTTTCGTGGAAAGTACAGGGCTAGAGTTGTATAATGTCTCATGTGGTACGACAAATGTGCATGGGGAAAATATACTACAACAAATTACCAACAAATACGATTCTTATCATTCCTTACGTAGGTGTTCAGAGAAGTTAGATCTGAATGCAGATCCCAGAGCGTGTCTTTATGGACCAGAGAATTTTGAGCAAGATGTTAGCAAAGAGGTGACTTATAGAGAAGAATGTGGACTCTCCGGTGGTGAGGAGGGCTGCAGAGAAAATGTACAACTCTGAGCTAACAAATTCTATATGTTTCTTTTGTAGAGTTGGAAAATCTTGCCAAAGAGTTAGAGAAAAAGAGCATGAAACATGGTTTAAAAAAAAAACAAAAAAACCCAGCGCTGCTATGTATCCCTTAATGACAGGAAATATTGAATGAATGCACATTAATGGAATAGGAGATGCTTTTTAAATTTTTGGCATGGAGCCCACAAATCAAAGGAGTAATATAATCCGAAAATTGTATCATTTCAAACATAACTTTATTTAGGAAATACGTTATAGTTTCTCATCAGATCTACTATTTAGTTGTTAACCTTTGTTCTTGCAATTGATACGATTGCGGTTCATGCTGGCTTCCTCTGGGCTGACTTTTTCTGACATAATTCATGGGTTTGTTTTGTCTTCTTCTACAGTTATGTCACTTTTAAACACATATTTTTTAAACTGTTCAGTTTATAAGAAGAAAGAGCAGATTCCTCTTTGAAAAGCTCTAATTAGAATCAATTCCAACTTTGAAATAACTTCACAATATTGACAGGTATTGTTCATACAAAATAAAAATTCCAAAAGTCCATAGCCCTTGGTTTAATGATGATATTTCCCAGTTCAGGCCAAGAATGATCTACCCCACCAAAAAGAGATGAAGTGTCTAAGGTGATTTTCAAATTAATCAGAATATGTAAGAGTGTGAGTTGCCTTGATGAGAGTTTCTGTAATTCCCCTGTAAGAAGTGCCTCTTTCTTAGTGGAGACTGCTCTGGACACTGCCCCTTTTAGATACTATCATGTTCATAGTCACATGTGATTGTCACTGCCACTGTATGACACGTTTGTGCACAGCTCAGGTATATGTGCATCCATCCTCTCTGGCCACCTGTGAAACATGAAGTGAACATTTCTAAGAGGTCATCATCTGGTAGGAACCTTGATTAGCACCAGCGGCACAAATACTAGTGATCGCATTGCCTTGTGTACACCAAGTACACTAGAATTTTTTTCTTCAAACAAAAGGGATGAAAACATATTTTTCCAATGAAAATTTATTTTAGAATTGCCTTTATTGAGTTCAATTGATATGTGCCTATTATTATAAAGGAAGCTAGTCATGTCCTCTGTAGAATGCTGAACATTATTTATGGAGACAAATGGGCAAGTGTTCAAATTTTTCCTTCAAATGACATTTTCAAAATATGGCTATAGATATGAATCTAGAATTATTTAAACTACCAAAGCTATTTTTTCCTCATTCATAAAACAGAGACTTAATAGGACGCTGCTTTACTGAAACTTCTCCATCTGGTAGTCATTGGCATGACGTTACTGTCATTATCAGACGATGTTATTTCTTCCTCCATTATTCCAAAGCACCTTCTAAATAGCCCAAGTTTAATTCTTACCACATTTCTATGTCTCTTTCCTCTCTGTGTAATAAATACAGAACATAATACAAGTATTTAAGGATATTTTCTAGATAAATGAGTAATATGCTGTGAGATTTCATAAATCTATTCATGAATCAAATAGTGAATAATGCTACCTTACCTTGACTATGGAGATACAAATAGAAGGTATTTTCTACATTAGAATACATTTTAATTTAAATGAAATTTTAAACAATTATGTCACCACAAAGATGTAATTTAGGTTAAATGCCAATATATACCATTATATTAAAATTAAATATATATAGTGTAATATGTAAAATGATTTGTTTTGCAATTTGCTAACTGTAAGCATTTTAAAATATGAAAGAACATTGCTTTAAAAACGGTAGTTGGTCCCAGTGTATATATGTAGACAGTTTGATAAAACAGAGTGAAAATTGTCATTGAAGTATAAATGACTTGGGTTCCAATCAGATTTTTTGGCCTTGACAGGAAAGGATGAAGATGGAGGCCAGGAGAAAGTGACATTAGGAAGCTGTGAGGGAAGGTGGGTGTGAGCAGGTGAATCAGGGCATGGACACAAACATGGGAGGAAAAATAAACCAGGGGGAGCAAATCCTGACAGGGGTAAGCTAAGACAGCATGAAATAGCAGGATTAATGAAGAAGATTAAAAAAGATGTATTTCCTCGTTTACACAGAAGCTATGGACAACTAGCGTTTATAAAGAGGGTTGCATGATTCAAATCAAAGGGAAAAAAATTTATATCACTTACATCCCTTCCTGGAAATTAATGCCAATTAATTAATGTAAATTAAAGAGAGTTGGTTTTGTTGTCCTAAACGGTGGGGTGTTCCTTTTCTGTGTGCAGAGATCCTAAAGATTTGTTTATATGGCAAAGGATCTCTAGAAATTACATGAAAACAAAAAAGGTAAAGCATAGAGGGGAGGAAGGAAGTCTGAGGTGGGGAAGCCATCGAGGCACACAGCCATGTCAAACGCCCCTGTCACACCAGGGTACAGTTGTCTGTGTCTACACTGGTGTGAGTGGTGTTTGAGGGGAAGCTCAGGGCTGGGAGTGAGTTCCACCATGCCTGGGATAACGCAGTGGAGTGTTGGATCAGCAAGGTAAGGACTGGGTGTTGGTGCTCAAATAGGACTGGCAGTGACCGTGAAAGTCACTCATCTTCCTTCCCCGAATCTGCGTAGTTCTTGGGAAGATTACATGGATCCTGGGATTTCACCATAGCTGGGATGGATTTTCAGTCAATTTTATTTAAGAAATCTAAAACTACAGGGAACCTCAGTTGACATCCAGCTTAACACGATTGGAGATAAGTATAAATTGTAACATACTCAAATGATGTGAGCTGATTATTTCTGAAGATGAATCAATTATTCCAACAAATAAAAGGACAATTAAATACATGACAGCTGATTATATGAAACGGAGTAAATGATGATTTTTTTTAACCTTTTGTTTAGTAATCATTTGTAATACATTTACCCTTCAATTTTAAAATCCAGTTCATCTTTCTAATCAATTTCTGGACAGAGACCCAGCTTGAGGTACTGCAAGAAGATGGAGCGACCCCGGCCCACCCTGCGTGAAGTGTCACCTGAGATTTCCTGGAATCAAGTGAACCACAGTCGGGGGCTGGAGCTGTTGTATCCAACTTGCAGAGAGTTGGGCCAATAGGGAATTAGGTTTTAGAGGCAATGAGCCTGGATAGTTTTCTAAAGAACTGTGTTAACAGGCTTCCAGTGTACTTGATTTTGAAATGCCATGTGGTCTTCTGCCTGTAGGTGGTATTTGTGGAAGCAATCTATCCTAACTAGGTTGTCTTTGATTCTCACTCTCCGCATAAATTGGACTTAGCAATAGGAAACTGTGCTAGACTATGCACCAAACTTGAATGGTATTATTATGATATTTTGTCTTTAACTCTAAACTTTAAACTACTTTTTACTATCTAAAAATTCTCAAGTGAGCTGATTTAGGTAAAACGGTAGTTAACATAAGCAATAAAAATTGGGGTATATTATATGTACTATAAATACACAAATTATAATTATCACAAAGTGAACACACTCATTATCTACTCTCTGTATCTATATTTGGTCATGTCTGTGTCTCTATCTGCATACCTATCTCTATATCTTCAAAATATATCATAGCATCTAATGCATTTGTGCATTGATAGTCATATGCATCTGTATACATAGTTTCAAATACACTAGAAATAAAAATGAATTCTCAATAGGAGTTTATTTCTATTCATAAGTTGAGAAAGACTAAAGCAATTACATGTGCATTATTGCCAAATGTAAATTAAACAAGAACTTGTGTATACTCCTGCTGAGACAAACTTTCTAGAGGGCAATTTGGCACTATGTACCAAAACTCTTAAAAATGTGCATATCTACATTTGACTCAGCAATTCTTGTAAGCATTTATCCTTAGAAAATAAACATGAATGTTTTCTTGAAGAATTTATGTTAGTTGTATTTTAACCATAGTAAAAATGGGGGGAAATTTTCATAGACAATTTGTCCCAACTAAGACATGGTTTTATATAAAATATGGTTTATTCATAGAAAAGAATAATCTTCAGTCGATAAATTGTAGGAAAGAAAAATCCTTATTAGTGTGGGGATCACAATGCCTACTGAAATAAAGAAGAATGGGTACTGTATTAAAACTTACTTGTAACTGTTATACATTTATGCAGCAGAATAACAAAATCAAGGACTGATGACCTACAGAAGATTGCGTGTGAGTCAGATGATGGTAAAAATGAAAATTAATGTTCGAGAATAATTTTATGACATGATGGCCTTTCCTGTGGGGACTTCTGATTCAGACGGAAGGTGGAATCAGAATCAGAGCATAAGAAGCAAGGCTTGTGAAAAGGGTTTTGTCTTGTTTAGATTTCTTTTCTGGGGAGTGCAGCTCCCATGCTGTGACACCCCACCTCCTCCCACCCCCAACCTCAAATCCATTTATAGGAGCTCAAAAGAACAGACCAGTTTGCTTGAGATGCATCCCCTGTACTCTCTAAGGGGGCATATCCAGCACATCTGGAACATACCAGAAGAACAAGGAGGCAAGGGGACATGGATGTCACCCTTAGGGAAGGATGTTGAATTTACTGGGCAGAAACAGGGTCGTGATATTTGGAAACTAAATCTTCCTAACCTAGGCGTAAGAGTGTTTGGGGATTGCAGGAAAAAGATCCTAGAGCTAGTGTAACGACTACCCACAAAGATTATCTATACAGTTTTTTAGTAGCATGAACTGCAGGAAAAACTGGGCCTGCAGGAAAGACAGTCGCCTGAAAGAAAAAGTACATCCTGGCTGCTGGGGAGTGTGGGAGGAGCGGGCATTCTGGGCAGAGGAAGGGTAGCCCTGGAGGGCAGCTGTGTGAAGGGAGGGGTCCAAATGTTAAACGAAGCTCACAGATTTCATTAATGATACTGGATTATTTGATATAAGCCATTTTTATTTGATTTTAAAAATGGTTCATTTCTTTGCCAATTATTTATTGGTTCATTTTATTATTTTTTTAATTTGTGTTTTTATTTTTTTTTTAAATATTGATTCTTCCAATCCATGAGCATGGAATGCCTTTCCCATCTTTTGTTTGTCCTCTTCAATTTCTTTCATCAATGCTTCATAGTTTTCATTGTAGAAGTGTGTCACTTCTTTTTGTCAAATTTATTCCTAGGGATTTCTGTTTATTTGCAGCTATTGTAAGTGGGATTCCTTTTTTGGTTTCTTATTCATATTATTTACCATTGACATAGAAATGGTACTGATTTTTTGTGTTGATTTTGTATCCTGCACTTCCTTGACTTTTTTTTTTTTTTTTTAATCAGCTCTCATAGTGTTTTTGTGGAATCTTCAGGTTTCTCTACACGTAAGATTATATCATCTGCAAATAAGGATAATTTGGCCTCTCACTTTCTAATTTAGATGCCCCTTATTTCTTTCTCTTTTCTGATTGCTCTAGCTAGAACTTTCAGGAGTATGTTGAAGCACAGGGACGAGAGTGGACATCCTTGTCTTGCTTGGATTTCAGAAGAAAGGCTCTCCCATCAATTTTCCCTGTTCAGTACAATACTTACCAGTGGTGGGTCTGTTATATGTATATAGCTTTTATTGTTTTGAGGTAAGTTTCATCTGCACTCAATATTCTAAAAGTTTCTTTTCAGAATGATGTTGAATTGACCTACATGCTTTTTTAGCATTAATTAAAATGATCATATGATTTTTGCATTTTGCTCTGTAATAGATTTGCATATGTTGAAACAGTTTTAAATTCCTAGGGTGAATCCCACATGATCATGATGAATAATCTTTTTAACGTGTTGTTGAATTTGGTTTGCTAGTATTTTGTGATAGATTCTTGCATCTATGTTTATCAGAGATATTGACTATAGATTTATTTTTGTTATGTCTTTGTCTGGTTTTGTTATCAGGGTAATACGGACCTCATATAATGAGTTTGGGGCTAGTCCCTCCTCCTCAGTTTTTAAAAATAGTTTATGTAGGATTGCTATTAGTTCTTCTTTGAATGCCCAGTAAAATTCAGCATTGAAGCCACCAGGTCCTGAGCTAATCTTCAATGGAAAACTTTTTAATTGTTGCTATAAATATTTAATTACTTTTGATCATTACTTGCTATTGCTTTATTAAGGTTTATTAAGGTCTTCCTAGTTAAACACAGATGTGTGTGTGTGTGTGTGTGTGTGTGTAGGAATTTATGTACTTCTTCTAGATTTTCCAATTGACTAGAATATGTGTACAGTTGCTCCTGGATCTCCAATGATCTTGTGTATTTCTGCAACATCTCCTTTCTCTTCCCTGATTTTATTTATCTGAGTCTTCTCTCCATTAGTTACTTTTTGTTATTTCCTTCCATCTTCTTATATTCTCTCTCAAGAAGTTGTTGTTATTTTTGATAAGTTTGTTTTTTAGTCTTCCTAATCAATGTACAGGTGGTTTATATACCACAATGACAACAATAGAGTTCCATATTTGTGTACTTATGTAACCACTGAGTTTTATACCATCAGATAATTTCTTATTATTAATTAACATCCTTTTCCTTCAAATTGAAGAACCCCTTTAAGCATTTTCTGTAAAGCAGGTCTGGTTTATGAAATCTTTTAGCTTTTGTATGTCTTGGAAAATGTGTTTCTTCTTGAAGGCTATTTTTGCAGGATATAACATTGTAGTGTTATGTTTTGTTGTTGTTTTTCCTTTAGCCCTTTGAATATATCATTCCCCTCTCACCTGGTCTATAAAGTTTCTGTTGAGAAGGCTACCACTGGATGTATTGGAATTCCTTTATACATTATGTTTATCTTTTTGCTTGCTTCCTTTAGGAACTTTTCTTTCTCTGTAACCTTTGGAAGGTTGATTATTAAATGACTTAACCTTGCTTCGGTTAAATGTGTTTGGTGTTCTAGCCTTGATTCTTGGTATCCTTCTTTAGGTTTGCAAAGTCCTCTGTTACTTATTTGAATAAATTTTCTACCCCAATATTTTCTCTACCCCTTCTTGAAGTCCAATAACTCTTACGTTTGGCCTTTTGGCTATAATCTAGATCCTGTTGGTGTGCTTCATTCTTATTTATTCTTTTTTCCTCTTCTGACTGTGTATTTATAAATATCCTGCATTCAAGTCCACTAATCCTTTCCTCTGCTTGGTCAGTTCTGCTGTTCAGAGACTCATGCATTTCTCAGTTTGTCAATTGACCTCTTATGCTCCAGAATTTCTGCTGGTTTTTTTTTTTTTTTTTTTTAATTATTTCAGTCTTTGTTAAATTTCTTTGATAGGCTTCTGAATCCTTGTCTGTATCACCTTAAGTTCATAGAGCTTCTCCAGCAGTTTTGGATTCTATCCCTGAGAAGTCATCTGTCTCTGTCACTCTGGAACCCATCTTCTTTTTCTGGTTTAGATCATTTGTGAGGTCCTGTCTTTCTGGATGTTCTCGATGCTTGTAGATGTTTGTCATATCCTAGGCATTAAAGAGTTAGGTGGATATTTTAATCCTTGCAGTATGGGCCTGTTTGAACCCATCCTTCTTGAGAAGGCTTTCCAGATGTTTAAAGGGAATTGAGTGGTGTAAGTCTGTAGTTACTGCAGCCATATTAGCACTAAGAGTGTGGTGCCCCACTCACATAATGCTGGGATGTTTGCAGACTCCTGGTGGTGCTCGGGTATGATACAGGAGAATTTTGTGGACTTCTAGGCAAAGACTCTCGGTCTCTTACCTCACTCTGTGTGTGGGGTGCTTGAGTTGGGAGAGCAGGCACACATGACCTCCCTCACAGCCAGGTAATACCTAAAGCCAGCCCAGTTTTATCCAAAGCCACGGTGACTGTTGCCTGGCTACCTCTGATGTTTATTCAAAGCCCCAGGACTCTTTATTCAGCAAGTGGTGAATCCTGCCAGGACAGAGTCCTTCCCTTCAGCACAGCATGTTTCTGGGGCAGGGTGCGTCCAGAAATGCCATCCAGAAACCAAGGCCTGGACTTGACTGCTTAGTACGTTTTCTTTTCTGTGGCTGAGCTGGTACTCAAGTTGCAAAACAAGGATTTCTGAGCTCTTACCTTTCCTTGTTCTGAGTGGAAGAAGATCCTTGGGTTGTGCTGTCTGTGGCTGGGGTCGGGGGCCTGATACAGGCACTTGCTTGGCTATAGCCGCTGCTGTCTCACTAGGTCACATGTACCCCAAGTCCACTGATTTGGGGCCAGCATTGATGCCCATAGGAATTGCCTAAGGACAAGCCTTTGTGGAATGACTACCTTAGCCAACTTATTCCAAGCCTCAGCTGCTTTTTGTTACCTAGAACTTAGGTTTCAGGGTGGAGGATTTCCCTCTAGCCAGGCTGGTCTAAATGTTCCTTTCATGGGCGCTGGCAGAATATTCCCCTTTGCTGTGTGTTCTGTGCCATGGTGGCACTGGGTTGCAATGCAAAGCCCCACAATCACTTTGCTCCCCACTGACCCTGCCCCTGCATACAAATTTTCTCTCCTCTCAGTCTGCTCAGTGAGGAGGTGTGGGGAACGGGTGACAGAGGCAATGCAGGACGATCTTTTCTGTCCTCTTCAGTGCCTCTTTCCTTGATAGAATGTTAAAGCCAGGTAGTATGATTGCTCACCTGAGTTTTGTTTCTTCTGAAGTTCTTGTTTGTGGGGATAGCTGTCCGTATGGAGGTGTGATTGCTGGAGATCACTATTTGGCCATCCTGCTACCCCTCTTTGGCCTGACTATTAGGGCATTTTAAAATTTCATTTTCTTTCTTTCTTTCTTTCTTTTTTTTTTTTGAGACAGAGTCTCACTTTCTCACTCTTGGTAGAGTACCGTGGCATCACAGCTCACAGCAACCTCCAGCTTTTGGGCTCAAGAGATTCTCTTGCCTCAGCCTCCCAAGCAGCTGGGACTACAGGTTCTCATTGTGACACCTGGTTATTGGTCTCGCTCTGACTCAGGCAGGTCTCAAACCCGTGAGCTCAGGCAATCCATCCTCCTCAGCCTCCCAGAGTGCTAAGATTACAGGTGTCAGCCACCACGCTGGCCTTTAAAATTTCATTTTCCTAAGAAATAAGTGCATCAAGCTTTGGCTTTCTATATGTCAGAATCGACGCATGAGAGCAGAAACCACACTATTTCAAACAGAAAATTTCATCCATGGGGTAGGACAGCAAAAGTTTGGAACCAATGAAGAAAGAAAAAGGGAGGGGAACACTAGAAATATAGACAGGCTGCTGGATTTTGACCTGAGATGAGAAAACTGCAAATACCCCAGGAAGGCTTTTTGACATAGCCTTCCTAGCATTTTTTTAGTTATTGTATTAAGACATTTATATTCTACATGTACTAAGTTTCACATGTACCCTTGTAAGATGC